>VZRF01004119.1:53272-239575 GCA_013396875.1 Vireo altiloquus | reverse complement strand
TTTTTTTTTTTTTTTGGCTATTCAAACAGCAGTGAGCAGTGTTGGCCTGTGCTTTTAAAGTCTCTGTGTGATAACAGGAGTCTGTGATTGGAAGTGTCATGAGGATATTTCTGTATGGAGCAGTTTCAATGGCCAACTCTCTTTAATAGTCATTATTTATAGATGTCCTGCCATAAGACACACTCTTTTACCCCTAATTTTACATTTCCTTTCATATTTTTAATATGTTTTCAGCAAACCAAACAGATATGTACATAAATGAAAGGTGACCTTTATGCATGAGGAAAGAGTTCTTATGAATTGCAGGAAGTAATAGACTATATAGGAAAAGCACCTTGTGCTCTTTATTTTTTTTTTATGTACAGCATTTCCTCCAAAGTCCATGACTGTAAAACAGAGCCTTAAGTACCAGCCACAAGTAGACTCCTGAGTATTTCATATTCAGCTTTACACAGCTCCCTGTCTTTGTCCTTTGACAAAAGGCTGCAGTCTATTAAATTCATCTGCTCAATTTGAAATGAAGGCCATATTAAATAGACTTCATTGTGCACTTCTATAGATAGAAAATGCTTTGGGGGTTATCGGAATGTCGGCTGCAGCCATCCACCACCATTTGGTATAAGTAAATGTCTATTTAACCAGGCTTTGAAATGGAATATGATTGACAGGCTCTTTCCATACTCCCATTTTCATTATTTCACTTATTCACTCTGTTTTTCTATAAAGTCATAAAATCCAGATTCCAGCTTCGAAGATATACTTCCCAGGACTGCTCTTCTCTCTCACCATCTCCAGTACCTTCCTGGTTTCCTTTGCTACCTTCCAATAACCTGGCTCTTCCTTTACAACCACTCTGCATTACAGGCATTAATTTACTTCCAGTTACACTATCTTTCTTCATCCTGTGATTATCACCTTGGTGTTCAGATAAACCATCCCAGCTCTACCTCCCAAACCTCTGCTCAGATAAAATGGCAGAAACACGTCCCTGCTCTCCCAGGCTAGCAGGAAGGGAGTCTCATCTATTCCTCCCTACAAGCATTGAATACCAGGAATTGTGTGCTTAGTGCCTCTCCCTCTCTGATGCTGGTAAAATACTTTTTATCTCTTTTTCCACTCTTCTAAGAGCCGAATAATATTTGAGGAAACCCTTATCTTTGTGTTATCCCTATATATATCTTGCCATGGCTAAAGCTTGTTGAAGTAGTATTTCTGTAAAACCTTAATTTCTGACCCAGTATTCCCATTTGTTATTTTTGATGTGAGTAGAGAGAGAGAGACATAAGAAGTGGGCTTCACAGTGCTGCTTCTTTATCAAAAGTATGTTTGTTTATCTAAGGACTGGGATGTTTGATCCTTACTAAGTTTTCTACTGACAATGAAAATTTTCAGAGAAAAATCACATCACAAAAAAAACCCCAAGCCCAAAACCAGAATAATGAAAAATGAGGAATATGTTTCTAGTGTGAAATTTGAAAGTATACTTTTACTATCTAGCCAACACATATGTAAGCAACGGCAAGGACAAAAGCAGTGAGGGATATTTGTGAAAATACTACAAGCAGCAACTCTGACACCTTCCAGTGTCACTATGCCATGATAGTGTGCTAAAGCATTGTCAAAAGTTTTCCTCCTCAAGTCTTACCAAGTGGTATTCTGACCCATCTACACCTGTATCCCAGTCCATGAGAGCCACACATACCCCTGGTCTCTGATTTAAGTGATGTTTCTACATCCTTAGTGTCTGCTTTTCAGATGTACTAATGTAAGGCAACTGGGAGAAAGCAGTAGTTGTTCTTGGTATATCAGATTTTCTAAAATATTTTCAAATCATCCTCTCAATGTATGCATATAATAACCACACTTTCCCGGACTCATTTTTCATGGCTATATGCTCAAAACCTACCTACCACTTTTAAATGCAAACTGCTCAGTGGCATAAATTTCCAGTTACACAGAATACAGTAGGGGATCAAGCCCAGCAGGACAACAGAAAATAAAGATCAGATTTATTCTTTTTATCACAAAATGCTAACTTTCAAAAAACCAAACAACCAACCAAAACCAAAGCAAAAACCCCAAAAAATAACAAAACAACCCAACCGAAACAAACAAAACCCCCTCCCTCCAAAAAAATCCCACAGAAACTGAAAGAAACGAAATCAAGCCAAGCCAAAGTCATACTAAACAATTTGTGAAAAAAGTCATATGATATAAAACTGTTCTATCTTAAAAATCACTTCATTAATATGTGCTAATAATATTGATTTGGGGAAACATTGCTGGAAAAGATAGAAAATTGGAACTGTGGTGTGAGGATGATTTCTTCTACTTTTTGTTAGCATGGCCCTTAACTCAAATGATGTTTATCTTCTTCTAGTGTGGTGATTTCTGTTCAATTTATTTGATGAAGTTGTACAAAACCCATGGTCATCCTGATTCAGTGAAAGGACGAGTTCCTAGAAGACAAGAAATAATGGCATCAGGCCCAGGAGATAGAATATTTTTGCATACTTTGTGCAAAGATATGCACCTGCTGTATTTAAAATGGTACACTTTTAATTTCTCTGTTCAGGATTTTTTCCCAGATGAAGAGTAAAGTGTGCCTGTTCAGCAATTCTGTATGGGGACAATGTAATAGCTTAAAATGGCTGTATCCATTTTGACATTGTGTGCACACACTGATACGCTTCTTTTCCCCTTCTGTTTAGCTTTAGCAAATTTGGATTTTATTTTTATTCAACTTCTGAATCATTATTAGGTATTTAATTATTTTTCTCTGTTTGCTTTTAACAAAGCAAACAGATACCAAACAGCAACTGCTAGAAAGGAAATTTGCATAAGATGCAAAAATAACTGTAAAATTCCAGCTCCTGACCTTCTTCTGTAATCAGTCTTGTTACATTTAAAGTAAGATGACTACTGCCAGTATAATACCCGTAACTGAAGACAATTCTAAATGTGCATATTTGTTTATCTGAAAATGTAAAAATTAGTCTTGCTTTTACTTACAGTCGTTTAACACTGATGTCTCCAATGTTTTTCTTGCTTCTGATTTCCATTGTTATCTGTGAAATCAAAATCATCCCCATAGGGATCCATTAATCCATCCTTTTGAGATGCTACCTGTTTCCATTATGGTTGTGAAAGACAGCTTCAGTTTAAGAAAAGGTTGACATTATTTTGTCATATTACAATAAACATGACATATTATTACATAATTTCAGTCCCAAATTCAGTGTTATGAGAATCACTTTGACTTGTTCAATTCATTTCAGAACAGAATAGTAAGACAGGAGTCCTAATGCTCAGCAAACTGAAACCAGAAATAATCACCAAACTCTCCTGAACCAGAACAGCTGAGAGTTGCTCTCACAAAAGCCTTTGCCTGTGGACCAAATTAGAAGAAAGGAAAGAAAACACAAGGCTACCCAAAACTACTTTTTCAATCTTTCAATAATAATGTTCTCAGACTTTCCTGGTTCATTCTGTGTAGTTTCAACTCTCAGTGACTGGCTGAATGAAAATGAAGAAAAAAACTCTGTTTAAATGGAGAGAGCTGCTGTAGTGACCATGAATCAGTTCACAAACCCATGGAAATTTTGCAAAATGTTTGAGTAATATAGAAATATTTAATAAAGTACTTTGTTAAAAACGAAATTATCACTTTGATTTTTTTTTCCAGTACCTTTGATTAACCATTATTTTACTTCAGAACTTCCTTTAATGGAAGAGACATTCAAAATGTTTGAGGGAGTCAGACTCTAGCTGAAATATTTTCGTTAGCCAAAAGCATTTTATCATAACAAAGCCTCCCAACTGACTTTTTATGGTTGATTGTGTTCTTAATTTGCCAGAACTTAAAACAGCTTTTTCAAACTTAAATGATTTTTTATAAGTCATAAATGAGAGAAAATGATGTCTTTGCTTGATTCAATTCTACAGAGGGATGTTTATATTAAAAATTGTGTGAACTGATGAGCTCCTGATGAGCTTTGGAAATTTACTGATCAAACCTTGGTGCTTGGTCTTGCTTAAGTTCCTGAAGTTTGGGGAGGCGCCTCTTTGGACCCAGTTTCTGTAAGGGTACCAACACTGGTGGAAGGCAGGGATGCACTCTTGCACTGAGACCATGTGGAGGCATCCCAGATGGCAGGGACCAGAACTGTCTCTTACCCAACCTGTGCTGCCCCTCCCCTGTAGCTCATTTCTGCCGGTGATACCTATGTCCCAAAAAGGGACCCATTGTCCCTGTACACTGCTGTGTGTAGAAACAGAATTAAACATGATTTTATTCTTACTCTGTAACTATTGGCTACACTTTCCACATCTGTATCACTTGTCCAGGATGTTTCTCATGCACCTGTTCTCCCTGGCCTCCAGGTCCCTGCTTGAGATACCAGACAGAACTGCAGTCATCAGGACACATACAGTGCACAGCAGATTAGCTTTGTATCTGCAGATACAGAGTAAGACAAAATCAACAGAAGAGGTACAGTGGCTCACCATACCAGTAATGCCATTGGGTTACAGTACAGCTGATCTTTGATAAGTTAAACGATCCAGAGCAGGCCACAGAAACATTTCAACACACATAGACTTTATGGCCCTTGAGAAGAAGCTTATCCTTAGAAGAAGCAACTGTGGATCTGAATGCATTTTGCAATGCAACTGCAATCTTCAGATGTAAGGGAGAACTGCAGGCACACATAGGGCTCAATATCAGTCTGCACATTGCAAGAAAAGCAGCTTATTTGGGGGGAGGGTGACTGCCCAGACACCTAGTGTTTGATTCTGCACCAGTGATGGGGCACTTTCCTACTAAAGAGCAGAGCTGCATACTTTGTGGTTCAAGGCCTCAAAGATTTTCCTGTGGATTCATTGCAAATTAATATAATCCAAAATTAATGCAAAATACTGGTATTGTTCTATTCTTACCTATGTTCACTGTAGTTCTTCCTCTTCTAAAATAAAATCTTCACTGACTAAAAAACCTAACAGCTGACTGGGACTGAGGCAGGAAGGGTCTCATCTAGATTTCCTCTAACACCTGTAAACTTACAGAAAGGTCAAAGTCTCCAAACAGGCAGGGTCACTCTTTATACTGCCTCCTTTTCCTGGAGAAGAATGGGATGCAACTATCACCTGTGTTTTTTGACTACCTGTAATTGCAGTCACCTCTGTCTTATTTCCTTCTCTTTGCCTGAGCTTTCTCCTTTTCTGTCACAACTGTAGTGCAAAGCAGTGGATATGAGAAATAGCCCCTTTTGAAAAGCAGAATCATGCAGCCCTCAGACTGTCACAAGCACTGTCATATGCTGGTGTCCTGCACTCCTTCCTCCTGTCAAAACATCCTGTAAGTTTGGGGAGTAAGGGGTGCACGAGGATGTAGCTGTCAAGAACTATTTATTTGATCAAGTGCAGGGGTATGTGCATGTGCATGCAATGATTAATTAGCAATGTATCTTAGTGTGACAAAATGGTGTGGAAGCTCCTCTGATAGCTAAAATGACTCAGAGAAAACTGTTTTAATATATTGTAGGTTTTACATTGATAAATTGTGGTTCCTTTGCATGGGGTCCTCCCTTTTTAATTCTTCTCTGCTGAAAAGCCTGCCTGGAGTCTGGCTTGATAAACACAGGAAATTCTTCAGTAGAGTAAAATGTCCAGTGTCGCTTGGTACCAGATGATAGGAAAGACTACAATTCTACTGAAGGTAATTAAATACGTCTTTTAACCAGCTGTTCATTTGTAGCCTGTGCAGAAAAAATGTTTAGTACATTGACTTGAAACAAAAGAGTTGAAACAAATGTGTACCAAAAGCTAAGAACTGGAATTAGGATCATAAAATATTCTGAGTTGAAAGGGACCCACAAGGATGATCAAGTCCAACTCTTAAGTGAATGGGTCATACTGGGATTGGGCCCACAACCTTGGTGTTATTAGCACCCTGCTCTGACCAACTGAGCTCATCTCAGGGTCAACTACATAAACTTTTTCTATTTTTTAAGTTGTATCCTTACACTTCTGGCAGACCATTAAATCTACAGAGGAAGAAATATAGCCTTAAACTTTGCTGTGGGAGCTGGAAACATACTGCTCTGTAGTACAAATATTTTTTTCATGAAAGCACAGTAAACTCCTCAGATTCTGAGCTGTACAAATAAAGCTCACAATACAAAAACAACAAGAAGGTTCACAATTCTAGTCTTCCTTTTCTTTTTCTCCATGGCTTTTTGGGTGGTCTCAGAAATCATGTTCTTGAGTTTTTCCATCCATAGCAGATGGAATAGGGTATTGAAGCTTTAAGAAACAATTGTTTCTCTTAAAAATGCTCACTTAATACTTAAGCTGAGCAAGTAATCTAGGAAATGAATGACTGATTAAAAGGCAAAATATATTCAATTGCATTAATTTAAAAAATTCCCAGTAATTTCATTGTCACAATTTCCAGAAATATTCTGAAATAACTCACAGATGATTGGGGGTTCAATTTGTAAAGTAAAAAGTAAAGTAGGACATGAAAGGTGTACCAAAAGGTAATAAAATTAAATCTTTTAGTCCTTTGATGTAAGAACAATAAAGGAGAATAAAACTTGATGATATCCACAAAAATAATACACTTCTGCTTTTTAATCCCGAACCAAAATTGGATTTGTTTTTACAGCTTAATGTGATTTCTTTTTTTTTCAGATTTATGTAGTAAGACCCAAATGCAGTCCTGACTTGACCGAAAATATTGAGAATGTTTTACTGAATTCAGTGAATATCCTTAAGAAATATTTTTTAAACTGTTAAAATAACTCTTTTCAAAATTATATATTTTGGGCCTTCTTAAAGGAAGTAATTGAAGGTTGCATTGTCACACTTATTTTTCAAACTATTAATGGAATGAAATAAAATATCATATTTTATGCCCATCCACCCTCCCACCCCACCTTCCCAAGATTTTTTGCTTTTCAGCTCCTCCACAGATTTTCCCCTCATGGTACGGTACTGCACATCAGCTCCTGATTTATCACATAGCTCCAGACACATCTGGGATTCTCTGCTCCCTTCTTAAGAAGAAAAAATAGTTTTCCTCTGGAAATGGAAAGATGCAGAAATGTACGCTCCCCTCCTGAAACCACCAGTGTCCTCTCAGATTTGAATATAAAGGAAATCAGGATTTATCCTGTGCTATTGTTTTATTTTTGTAAGAGTGGTATAAGAAAGAGGCTTTCTTGCATATGACAGCTGGAAAGAGAACTCCAAGGAATTTCAGTGTCACCCAGAAACATGTCCCCACTGTATGTAGTAGTGTTGTGTAGGTGGTGGGACAAGAGAGGTCCCTAGGAGTCCCCAAAGTATCTGCTGAGCCCTCTGTGGCATCCCTCAGGCCCCAATGTGCATCCCAGCCTGCACACATCCCATGCACATCCCATGTGTGGACACCCCCCCCCATGTCCTCTGCTGCTGGAGGGGTAAAAAAGCAAGGTTGGAGGGCATTAAAGACAACTGCACAATGCCAGAGACTAATCCATTTGACACTTACAGGGCTCAGCCCAGAGACAGAGCAAGTGGCTGACATCTCAAAGATTTAAAGGTAAGGTGACTTTAGCCAGCTGAAGATCTGGTCAGTAACTAATTGATGAATATTAATGATAGAAGAGATATGGTTAAACTTTTAGTCATTGCTTTATAGGCTGAGTTCTGTCTGTAATTTACAGCCTCAGACAAATCAGTCCTCTTTTGTGAAGCAAAGGCAAGAGCTTTTCCTGCATCTCTGCTTATGCATGACGGATCACAAAATAGTGCCATTTCTGAGTGGTGGCAGGTTATGTGCATCACAGGCAGAAGGAATATGCGTGCTCAATGAACTTGAGGGTTCAGCTGCACTTGGGTGGGTGGGGGCAGGGGAGAAAAGTAATTTTCACCCATTACTCCAAACACTTCCACAATTTGCATGGAAAAAAATGTGGAATTCTATTCTCAGGGTATAAGCCAGTCTCTACACGCTGCCCTTTCCTGCTTGTTCTGTACCTGCCTGGAGATGGGACAGGGGTGAGTTCCTGAACATTTTTTCTCCTTTTCTGATGCTGATGACTGCTGCACTGAGTGGTCCTGACTGGGCACAGTCAGCCCAAGATTCAGAGTTCATTCTGTTTTCTTTTTCCATGTGCAGAGCAGTTGGATGAGAAGAGTTTAGACTGTGTTCAAAAGTCTGTGTTGATTAGCCTGTAAAACAAATTTAACATATTTTCAATAGACAGCCTAATAGACAGACTCACACATGCATATTTTTGCTACAGGAAGTACCTGTGACAACACAACGAGGAACAGCTTAAGTAAAATACCATCTAGAGCAATGCACTTTCTCTGGCACTCACGATTTTTTACTGAGAAGAGGAATTTTAGAAAAATGGTAGTTCTACAGTGTTTGGGAGATTGGCTATGCTGATACAACCTCTGACGAATGTTAAAGCCAGGCAGTTCCTGACACGATATGGGTGCTCAAGCAGAGAAGACAGCACAGACATTTGTCTCCAGCCCTTCTGATTGAACACAAGGAGAGTCCTATGGCTGATGGTGCACAAAGACTGGAGACCTTGGAAGGAGCACAAGGAGGGAGGTAGGAAAGAGATGGCATCCAAAAGCAGTTCAGCTTTGGCACTCTTAATTTAAGAGATTATCACAACATCTCCCTGTGCCTACATAAGGTCTGTATGCAGCCTCTACAACCCAAAGAAAAGTCTGTATGTCATGATGCACCATAAGTCTGCAGAACTAGGCAGAGTTTGAGAAAAGTCTCACACACCTTCCAGTCTTTCCTGTCTATTGTCGGTTTTCCATTACTCTGCTTCTGGATGCCCCTGAAAAACCACAAGAACTTCCCTTCTTGAAGGGTTTCATCACTTTTGCCTCAAAATGAAACTAACCAAAATGAAAAACAGCTGGATCAAAAAGAAATCTAGTAAGCAAATAAGCAAACAAATCCAAACCTTCAAAAATTAAGTTGACTTTAATTGTGTTTCTGGTTTTGGCCAAACTGTGTATTAATTTTTAGATCTTTTTCCTCCTGTCAGTTCATATGTTCTTTGCAAGAAGAATCACATTTAGTTTTAGTCTCCTACCAGTCTCTGATCTGTATTTCTGTTTTGTTGCCATTCGGCAACTGCTTTGCCACTATGGTCCTGCTTATGTCATGAGACCATATTGCTGGTGATTTATGGCTTAAACTCCAAGCTTTTGGTCAGCACGTAGTAAAAAAAAAAAATCTTGCTTCTTTTTATTTAGGATCTGAAATACTTTTGTCACTTGGGTTGATGCTCCACAAAGAGGGTTTCTCTAAATCCTCTGAAAAGCTTTGTGCCTCTACTACCCCATTAACCACAGTTTACACCTTAAGGCAGGTAAAAATCCTAAAAATCTTACTTGAACTGAGGCAAATAGGATCAATGAATAATTAACAAAGTTCACATCCATTAAGTCCAAATTCCTGCATACAGAACGTTTCTCTTGGCATATCATGCTTGTCAGCTTCTTTTTCAACTTGAGCTGCCAGCCAGTGATAGCAACAGAAGCAAGCAGGCGTTCTGCAGGTTTTTGTACTGGGGTGGGTAGTAATTTACAAAGTAAAGACGCAGGAATTACTCAGAGAAAACAAGAATTCCAGAGCTGAACTGCTGGGACAGTCCTCTAGATAATTACTATTAATACAGATTATTGAAAAATAAACTTTTCTGTGCTAAAGGGGAGGTATTTAGGGGTGTGGAAGAGGAGGCAAATTACTAGGTGCATTTAAAGGACAGGGGACTGGAGGCTGGGGAGGGAAAGTGGATTTTTCCAAAGGAAAGGCACAGCCTGACAAGTTTTTCCCACACCGCTCCCCCACTGAGGCCAGCCTGATGTGAAAGAGCCGCATTTTGTGTCCGCCCGGCGCTGGGCCCCTCCCGGAGGGCGCGGTGCGGTGCGGCCCTGCCCGCCCGGAGCGCGGGTGGCTCCGCGGGTGGTGCCCCCGGAGAGGCCGCACTCCAGCCCTGCCGTGAGGGAGGCCCCGCTGTCCTCCCGGCCACGCCGCTCCTGAGCTCTGCTGCTTTATGCTTCAGCCTCTTTGTTTCCCTTGTCCAGCTGCCAGCAGGGCAGACAGTGCCGGCAGTCAAGGAGCAGCTGCCTGCCGGAGCTCGGAGGCTCACGTCACACAGGCAGGGCCGCCGGGGCACAGCCAGCCAGCGAGGGGGTGAGGTTAGGTGAAACATTAGCCACGTTCTCTTGGCTTCCCGCCAGGGCCTTTCAAATACTTCTTTATGTGCTGCTGATGCTGTGCTTGTTTGGCATTTAAAAGGTATGCTCCGACAGGATTTCACAACGAGCTGCCATTTTACGGTTCAAAACAGATGCGAGCTTATCACCCATGGAAATGTGTGTCTCCATGACCCCCTTCCTCTCCCCTCCCTCGGGGCTTGCAGCAGAGCCACTCCAGGCAGATCAATCATGAGGACTGTGTAAGCAGCTAAAAATAATGCAAGTCTTAAAAGTCTGGAAGCTGTTTCTCATTTTGGGGCTTGAAGATTCAAATGTCAGTCAATACCAATGACTAGTGTCTGGACAGTAGCAGATAAGAGTCAAATGATTAACGTGACGTGCAATCCCCTTCCTCAATGCATGTTGCCAAAGTGTGTTTCCCAGGTTCCCAGGGAACGGACAGATATTTTTGACAGTTCGTCCGGAGCAGAATTTCACCCCAGATTCAGAAAAATAGTGTTGGAAGGCACAGAATAAACTGAACCTGTATCCTGCCTTCTAACAGATGCCAGTCAAACCAGTTCTTAAAGACTCCACCAGTGCTGCAGGCAACATGTGCCAGTGCTTCCTTGTCCTTTCTAAAACTTCTCTTTATCCAGATGGGAGCATGGGCTAGGCTCTTTATCTACCTGTCCAGCAACATAAAGGTGGAGTGGCATGTTGCAACACTACTGGTGACTTGCAGAATGTCCTAAAGACAGTACTTCCTCCAGGCCAGGGTGGGGATGGTGAGAAGAATAGTTTGATAAAGCCTGGAGTGCAAATTCAAATGGCTGAAATACATCTTGTGCCCAGGATGAACAACAGGGAGGTAGGTCAGAGAAGTGAGCAAATGTACGTATGAGCTTTCACGGTTTGCATAGGTTGTATCTTAATTTTGTGCTGGGATTTGTAATATCGTTGTCAAAGGAGACTAATGTACTGAAGATGACTCTAATGAAGTGCTATTCTTTAAAGAAACAGGATATTTGAGTACTCAGGGATCAAATATTTTGTTTAATCTGGACTGGCTTTTTGATGAATTTGGTTGGCTGAACTGTTAACACAGCTAATGCTGTGTTAACGCAATGAAAATGGGCAGAGGATTTTTTTTATTATTATTTGTAAGGAATAGGTAATATTCTGATTACCTTCTAGGCAATTAGCATTGGTTTGGAGCTCATTTTGCTTTTGCATCTCCTGGAAGATATCATTCAAAGAGTAGCTTGAGAAGAAAAACACACACACACACACACACACACACACACACACACACACAGAGCTTACCAAGAGAGGTCATCCATCCTCAGTGGATGCATTCACAGAGGCATGAGACAAAACACTCAAGGTTGGTCAGAGGGGATCACTGCCTGCCTTGTAGGATTTGGATCTCACACAGGACTCTAAACACCAGAAGTGAAGAAAACTCTGCACTGTCCTAATCATGGGAATGATTTTAATATCATGAAGTATTTTTAAAAAGTCTATGTTTCTTGTTTTATTTCTTGTGTGTGTAAGAGAGGCAGAAAACGTGTGTTGCCAGTTCATTTAGATGGACAGAGAGTGATGCTCTCTTCTGTAAGAACTCTCTCTGGCCTCCTGAGAGTAGGAAGTTTCCAGCTGGCCCTCAGATTCTTAATTTCTAATTAATTTATTCTAGATCCTACCAGTCCACATCTGCACTCTTCTCTTGCTCAACAATTAGTTATGCAACCCAAGGAAAACATGGTATTAATTCCAGAATTTCCAAGCTCTGTTCCTGCACTGAAATCTTCCTGCCTATCTCTCTCTCCCACTCCTGGATTCCCTGTTTCAGGGTGGAGGAAGGCAAACCTGGAGATGCTTCCACTTGGCTGCCACTGCTCACAGACCTGGTCCTGAGGGATGGAGGGTGAAGGGGCAGCAGAGTGTGACATGACCCACTTTTCATTGATACCCAGAATTAATGATCTCACATGTCCTTCTGCATAACATGGATCAAAGGGTTTCCCTGCATTTGTTCCTGTTTGAACTATTGATTTTCTTTGCATTAACCAGCCAAGTTTAATTAAATTACGCACAGTGATAAAGAATCTACCCTCTGCTCCATGTAAATTGTTCCAGCATTTAATTTCTTCTCTCTGCTGAAACCACATGCTTTATTTCTGAGGCAGATTGTCTAGACAGATGTGTGTGAGAACCCACTCCAAAGTTTTGCTTCAAATACAGGTACTCCTAAATTACACGTATATGAGCTTTTCCCTTTGCTCTACTAAAGAGCTTCAACTTTTGGAAACTCTTGCTCTAGGACACATTTTCCAGTCCTCAGTCATTCAGTGAACTCTCATCTGAAACCTCTTGACTTGTACTTGTGAGGCCAGGACACTTTTCAACTGAGACCAGTCACAGACTTTGTCCATAGCCTCCAGAATTCCCAGGTTCATACACACAAGGATTCCTTTTGTTGAAGCAAACATTTCCTCCTGTTGGGTTATCTGCCCTGGCCTCCCTGCAGACCCACTGCTTCTAAGAGCTCCATTAAGCTGTGAGTATGACCTGAAAGATTTGTCCTCTAATGAATGACTTTACTTTTGGCTGTATTGAAGTTCATATCAAAAATTTGTTGCCTATGTGCAGTTTTCCAAGTATATCACATTGCTTCTACTCAGAGACCCGATTTCTTCTTTATTGACTGCTTCATCATTTCATGTGGGTTGTTCTTGCTCACTGAACTATCCAGGCACTTCACATCAGATAAAATACATAAGAGGAATAGAAACAAAGACCCCCCTGTCCTGCCAGTGCTCCTGAAGCACAAGGCTGAATCATATATCTTAAATTTACTTTAATTTTGTCTGCCTAACAGAGATAACAGAGCTCTGTAGGAGAACCTCTAGCTTATCTCTTCTAATGAAAGAGCAAGTGCCAAATTTTTTGGGCCTGACTAGCTACACCAGTGGCTTGTCGGCTAACGTCAGGCCAGGTGGCATGGTCATTTGTTCCTGGAAGAGATGGAGAGTATCACTAAAACTGTTCTGTAGGGAGCCTTTCTGAATTACCACATGAAACCTCCTCATGCTGCCATAATGCAGACTAGAGAGCAACCTCCATCCCAATCTCCCCAGCTCTGGCTGCAGCAGTGGTGCCTGATGATGGATAAGGGTGGAGACAGCTTTTTGCTTGAGGAGATGCTGTCTGCTTGTGTGGGTTGTGCCACCAGCATTAAGTCGCAAAGCTGATAAAAGTGAACTGCTGGTTAGTGTACTGGACTCTCCTACAAGGCACAGGACCCTGTGTGTGTGTTCTGCATGAAATTCAGTGCTGAGGTGTACTCAGAGTGCATTGACTAGACTGAGCCCTTCATGAGACCTTTGTGCAAGGATTCCTAATCTGGAGTTGCCACTCACCTGTGAGCATGAAATAGGTACTGAGAGGTCAGCACGTGTGAGATGGTGGTGAGTGTGGGCTGCACAGAAGCCCAGGAATGCTGAGGTCCCAAATGAGTTTGGGAAGTACCAGGCTTGGTTGCAAGTGCTTCAAACAGTTTGAGCATTCCTCCTTTTTTCCTCCCAAACAGCTGTATACTTTATTGGATCTAGCCATCGGGATTTTGACTGCAGACCTCAAGTACTGTTTCCATCCACAGTAGGGCTCTACTTGTTCAGTTTTTTCACCATCTATTTCTCTTCACTTTTCATCACTGCAACCTTTTACTTCAGAGTGGTCCTGCTACTTTGATAAAGTTTAACTGGTCGTGAACACAAGTCAGGCTGTGATCTCATTTACTTCTGCAACCTTAACAGAGTTTCTCTGGACTTGCACTGATGCACAGGAGAATAGATCCTCCACCCTATTGCATATTTGCTAAGTGCTAACAGCGTATTTGGCTCAGTACAGAATGCACACAACAAAAAGACTGATACATCATAGAGAGTTGTTTTCTCCCGGATGCTGCTGCCTGGGCCACTTGCACGGAGCACTGTAGTCATGGCAGGGTCTCCTCCCACAGTGCCCCTACACCCCCAAAATTACTGAGAAATCTTTTTCCTTTAAATACCCTGATGACTTCTAGGTGTCTGTCTGAGTGCATGCCATCAGATTTAAACATCAACACCATGTTAATATTTAACAATTATCACCAGGACCTTCTCACACCTTTTCCTTAGAAGATACAAAGAAGTCCAACGCCCACCTGTTCCTAAAGCCCTGTCATCAGTTTGAAGCAGATTCAGGTGATATGTTGGACCTTTATCAGTTATTATCACCTGCAATAGGCCCTGGCACAGGACTGCCCTAAAATGTGCTTTGCCTGGAAGCCTTCCAGATTTCTCCAATTGCATTCTCCTCACGAGCCGGAGAGAGTTTGTATTGTGCAAAACAAGAAATGGAAAAACAAAAGCTGAGAGGATAAAAAATAGCTTGAATGACTTAATTTCTGTTTTAATTCCAAGAATACATGAGGCCCCAGACATTCCCCACATACAACTCCTTTCTGTCCAGCATAAAAGAGGATATATTTTAAACAGTACTGTTAAATGAATTATATGTTGCTATTGGATAATGGTCTGCTGTGGAGAGATAATTGTTGAGACAAAGCTGAGGTATTTATTGAAGATAAACACTGAGACAAAGCCAAGATGTTTATTTTCTAAGCACCAGACCGTAATGCAGACAAAACATACAATATCATTAGCATTATTCCTAATATGCTGGAAGCCTGCACATGCTCCATCACAAACTCTTGTTAACTCGGCAGTGGCAGAACTGGGACTCAAATGAGAAACACACAGGATGATCCAAGTATCAATGCCAGAGGGCAGCTCTGTTGACCATATCAGGGACAATGCCCAAGTGTTGCCCCCCTTGGCTGGTGTCTGCCCTTCCATAGCTCAGGGAGAAGGCAGAAGTCCTCCCTGCAGACCTGATTGCTCACAGGTGAAGCATCAGGAAGAATACATTTATTTTTCATTGATGCAATGAGAAACTAAACCAAAACATTTCCTGATTCTTCAGGTTCATTTGAGGTAATAAAACCATGGGAGATATGACCAGCCTGTCATCAGATCAGTATTTTACAGTTTTCAAAACTAATTTTACAGATATCTTTGAATAATTCATGCACAGGTTTGCATCTGAACGTTGGTGAAGTACAGGCCTATTCAAGCACATGGGCAGCTTCAAGCAAAAGCAGGGCCTGATCCCATGTGGTAATGGAGAAGAATGGGCTCTGTGATAGAGCTGGGTGGTGTGTGCAGCTGCCCTTGCGTGTTTGGGTGTGGTAGGGCTCCTCTGGGTATATACTGGTGCAGATTTGCTTTTGTGAATGTCCTGTGGAGACTGAGAGCCGTGGCTGTGTTGGCTTCTAGAAGGGGATCCTAGCAGAAGAGGGGTGCCCTTTTGTCCTAGCTGTATTCACAGTGTGCCTTGCAGCACTACTGAGCAGGGTCCCAGCCTTGCTGTTCACAGCAGTCACTGGTTTTGGCATTGCCCTTATCGTTTTAGAAAGTTGTAGAAATAGAGTGTCCCAGGTTCTGTCTGGGACCATTCTGTCCCGAGTATGTGAAGATAATTAAACACCCAGCTCCTACTGATTGCATTGGTCATCAGGCACCTAAATACATCCATGGACAGGGGCATAATTGCCTAAACTCATTAAAAGAGGGCAGCAACATCACTGAGTATTATATGATCTGAACATGCTGATTTCAGATTGTCTGTAAAGTGAATGTGTGCACCTAGAGAAAATACCACATGCCACTCTATTGTACACAGCAGAAAGACAATACAAATTTCTTACAACTATTCTGCTTCTCAAGATTGTAACCCAGATCTTTTTTTAAAAGATAACTGAAGATTAGGCCCTAATCTATCTCATGTGTGTGACCTTATTTTTAAACGCAATGACCATCCAGGATTGTCTGTCAGCACCAGCTGAAGGTATAAAAACTTTGGGGATCTCCATCTCTCTAGAGGAATTAAACCATTTCCAAACAATCCATCCTTTCTGTATGCATATTGATATATTGAAAAAAACCCTAAAGAAAAAAAACCAACATGTAGTTCTTTATTTGGACTATGATGGATGACTCTGTTATATCTCTCTCATCATCACTTTCCTCACTAAACCCAAACCATAGCATTGTCTCGAGAACTGCTGATTTGGTTCATGCTGCTCCTGTGGGATTAACTACTGTGTAGCTATGTGTAGGTCACTGCAGACTGGCTGTGCTCCACAGTGACCTGCTGCATCTCCCTTTCTGACTGTTTTGTGGGTTTCCTCCAGTAAACCAGGCACTGAGGGAGATGGTGATCCCCAGGGCTTGCCCTAATGCACCCTCAGGACACAGCAAGGTGTCCCTTCAGGACTGACATGGAGGGGTTTTCCAGACCTGCCCCATGGAGTATAGTCAGTATTACTGGGAGCCATGAAGTAATCCTAATTGTTTGCAAGGCTTTTTGCAACGTTTGTGTATAACATGATGTTGGCCATCACAGAATTACCCAGGGAACATTATGTGATTTATGCTTTTACAAGTGCTATGAGATAAGTTGACCTGGTTACAGATGAGCATATTTCTAGATTTTACTTTAGTTTTGGCAAACTCCTCAAAAGTTATAATTTTGATTTCAGTTCTTCACTGAAAAAGCCATATCTGACAGGTATTAATTATTATTATTTATTTTTGATTATGTTAGAAGTCTCCAAGGAGATCAACAAAAGTCACTAGCTACAGTTGTCAAAGAAATTTGAGTGGAAAGATAATGATGTACAAGGCAAAAAAAAAAAAAAAAAGATTTTGCAAATGTAAGGTTATTCTCATGATTTTGGCATTTCTATAAATATTCATATATTGAAAGAACAAATTCACAAGAAATATAGCATAAAAATAAAAGTTGTATGGGAGTTTCTGGTAGTTCTCTGAGTTTCAGACCTTATGACTGCTTGTACTGTGTTATCTCCGAAGTCATCTGTGCCTGCCATGCATTTAACAATACATGTTTTGTCAAGTCAAACAGGCTTCCTTAGAAGAAAAGAGATGACATTATTACTGCCCAAGTAGGATTCTCTGTATTTAATGCTGAGGTAGTAAAAGCTCTGTAAGGATCTTACCAAATACTGTTCACATGATGTTTTTCAGAAATGCATTTACACATAAATACATAGCTGCAAGTTATCTTGTTCTTGAGAAATCTCAGGGTTGTTTTGCCGTCAACTGCATCAATGAACTCCAGATTTGAAAAGGAAGATGGTAATTACTGGATTACTTGGTGCTATAATATTGAATATTACGGTAATGAGGAATTAATTAAAAATGCTATTGGACTGAGGAATCCTCGCCTTCTAGACTCAAATCCACAGAGCCTTTAATTGGGTATTTAGCAGAATGCATATGGATATGTATTAAGGCACTTACTTAAGTTGTCTGACAACATTTTGTCTAATCCTTTCAGCTTCCATACCCCAAAAAGTAGATGTGAGTCTTGCCCTCTAGTCCTGAGCTGCATAGATGGAGAAAATAAGAGTAAAAATAGTTGTCATTTAGGTGTGACCAATGCACTGTGATATACATTGTTTTATCTGTCAGTGTTATGAAAACTGTGCTTTGAGTAGGACAAATGTGGCGATAACTTTTTCAGTCCTTCCTCAACCAACAAAGATTTCTCCCATGGGTAGGTGAAGATGGTGAACAGCAGAAATAGCACACTAGCTGGAAGTCTCTAGGAGAGGGACAGCATTGTACTTTTCCCTTTCAAAATTTGTAGATTTAAAGGATATTTGCATATTCTTATTGGCCCCGTCAGGGTATTTGCTGTTCACACATACAGCCTTATCTTCCACTGAGACTCAGCAGTGTGCTTTGCAGTGGTGGTGAGTCTTCTGCAGCAGTCTCTCTTGAAGTGGGTTACCACCACTTTATTATTGTTAGAAAGACATGGTCAAAAAATCACAGAATTAAACAATTAACAAAAGTGACTCTCTTCATTATTTTTACAAAGACAAGGTCAAATATGGTTGGAACAGGAAGATCTGTGGTTTGTGGTGGTCTTCAGCTTATTGGAAGTTCATTCTTCAGATTCAGAGCTCTAAAAAAAGTTCTACTGCCGCCCCAAATAGCTTTTTCTTACCACAGTGATTTCTGTACCTCAGAGGACTGTGTCTGAGAGCAGAAGCTGATTGTAGTCCTTACTATGCAACTCACTGTGATCTTTTGTAGTGGCTATGAAGGATCTCAAAGGTAAAGAGCCTCAACTACGCTTGAAATGCCATGGATGACCAAGGCCGAGAGTAGAGGACGGGTCAGATTCATTCATAGCCACCTACATCAAGTGGAGTTTTCTTGTAAGGGAAGAGTCAGGCAAACATTCCCTGCAGGAGCTGCTCTGTGTGAATAATGTCAGTCAGGAGTTCAGAGCTGCTACCAGATTAAAGACTGACTTAGCCAATCGTGTGCTTCTACCATTAGCTGCACAGTGGCTACAAGCCCTTAAAAAAATGTTTTCCTCCATTTATCAGAAACTTCTCTTCCACTGCAAGTCAACTTCAGACATCTGTTCTCATATACACAGAGGCTGCTGAGGCTGCTAATGTCACAGCTGAGGTCAAAAGGCATTTTGATATTGATTTTATTAAGCATGTGTTCCAGTACCCTTTGCATATGCTATTGTGTTGCTTCTTCATCAAGACATGAATACAATGTTTGCTGGTTTTTAAAAAAGTGTATTAATTATGTGAAACACTGAGTCCAGCCCAGACATCAAAAGCACTTGTAGATGCTCACCTTCCCATTAGAGGTTTGGTTGACAAAACCAGTAGTCTGTGCTTTACCATGCACGACCATATTCTTTGTGCAAACTTCTGCCTGTTTGCATATATGTAGTAGATCTAAGATCATTACAATTCCCATACTTCTTCCACACATTCCTAATTCCAAAATGCATGCTTCCAGAACCTCAATTAATACTGGAGTTGTTTTCATTATTTGCGTGTTGTGCTCTGGTGATCATAAAATGAGGAATATGTTTCAGGTCAAGGAGAGGGAGTGGAAAGAAGGACAGATCAGAAGTTGCAAGAGTTGAAAGAAAAGAAAGAACTTTTAAGTCTTTGTCTTCAAGCAGAAAGTAATTTATTAATATTTACTAGAAGGATTCATAACAGATTTAAATGAACTTTCACAGTCTTAACAATGTCAACATTTACCAAGCAGAGGGATAGTCCCCATTTCTATTGAATTTAAGCCTACTGACAGTAGTGGCTGTTTCTCACTTACCCAAATTTTGTGAAAATTTGGGGCACAAAACTTTTTTGCTCTGTGTCTCCTGGGAGTTTGAAAAATCACAGAATTAAACAATTAACAAAAGTGACTCCAGACTGCCTCTGAGGTGTGGGAAGACCTCAAGGCTCCCCTCCACCTCACGTTTGAGCCCATTTTCCTGAATCGCTGCTAAAGCTCTGAAGGGAATAGGAGGCTGAAATGAAGGGGCTATCTCTTTTTAGAACATGTAACATGTTGGAAATAGTGCTCTGCATTGTTGACACAATCTTTTAAGCACTATTGGGGGCAATGCTTTAGACCCATTTGTCTCTCTTGAAATGAAGTTATTGGTAGCATTAGTTGATGAATTATTCTAAGCAACATCAATTGCTGAAAATGACAACATTCCAGAAGGTTATTTAAAATGCAGCATATTGTGTAATTCTTTTTATTTGTCTGTTGCACAATCTATTTGCTGATACTTGTTTCTCTCCCTCCCTCTCTCTCCCCTAGGCTATCAAACAAAGCTGCCCAACCTTACACTCATCCATCATCCTGGAGTTATTAAGAGAGTAGCTGCAGAACATTTACAAGTGCATAGGATGGATTGCTGGCTGCTTTTCAAGAACACAGTCAGTGCTACAAAAACTTTGCAAGATGGCAAATTTTCTCATGTTTCCTGTTCCTTGCTCTGCTAGGACCTGCTAGAAGGAATGGTTTCTTGAATTTAGGGTTACTAATCTAGGTTGCTGCCAAAGCTGTTACTCATTCATGTCTAGTAGCAGATTTTAATTGTATCTGAATAAAATACTTCTTTTTTTGGTAACTTCCTGAAAAAGGTTTTGGGATATGTTGGAAGGAAGGAGGGAAAGGATCAGGTTAAATGTAGATGTGGAGGGCTAGTGTTATAAGATTGGGTCTTTAGGCTTAGAAAAATTAATTCACAAAAGTAGAGGTTAAGAGATTACCATTGTCTCACATGAGAAGTGTAACCAAATGGAAGTCAAATAGATCATACTGCATGACAACTTCTTAGTGATTTGAAGACAGAGGAGGATTGAGATGGAATGGAGTTGCCATGTAATAATCTAAGACTCTGATCAGCAATTTAGGGTGTGCACAAAAGTGTCTATGCTGGTGCAGTACAATTTACTCCCACAGTTTGAAGAGCTGGGAAACACAGTGCAAAGGTTCCACGCAGGCCAGCACTGAACCAGACACGATGCAGCCCTGAGTGCTGTTCCAGCTGAACATGCTTATTCTGCCTTGCAGTCCCACTTGGCATATCTGCACAGTGCTTTGCTGTGCTATGTGGACTTGTCAAATCAGCTCAGTGCTAGCTTGGGGATCTCTGCATCTTGTTCTCTGGAATTTAAATGTACCCTTGAAAATGAAGCTAGAGGGGAGAATGCTTCCTGACTAGCATTGGTCTAATTAAATGAGACTATTGGAAGACCAAAACTTGTTAGTCTGTACAGTGACTTTGCAGACAACATTACCTGAGCAGGCACAGAAAAGCTGCTCTATTTGAGCATCCTATATTCTGCTCAGTGAAAAGCTCCAGGCTTTTCTTTGCTGGTTTCAATACTTGCAAATCCGGAGATCAGCAAACGGTTAAGAAGTTGTTCCAAAGAGGGTGCAGTCAGCAGTCAGGAGCTGCCACTGGGCACAGGACAATGTGGGGAGAGGTTCTGGAGTCCAGAGAAGCAGCCATCACAGTCAGCCTTAGTGGGAGGCAGACAGACAAACTTACATAGATAACTCTTTTGTAGTGGGGTCTTTTTCACTGCCTTGCCTTTTTTTCTGAGATTAGGCTCTGCTTTAGGAAGGCTGTGCTGATGGACACCACTATGCTGGTGGAGGCAGAAGAACTAAAGTTTAGTCAGGAGTGTGAGATAATTACATCTAATCACAGGGAGGTGGAGCCTGGGAGAGTCATGGGGCTCTGTGGCAGGAGACTTGGAAACTGGGAGCCTAGCACCAGGAGGGAGGCGTCTGATGGGATCAGGAATGTAATTTACACGATTATAATGACAAAATTTATAAACTTGCATTTTTTAATTCTTTTCTGTGCCAGTTCAAAAATTGGCCACAAACTTTTGTTTATCATCCCAAATAAATCTGGCATGTTAGAGGGCATTTAGTGTCAGGAAAAGTAGCACAGTTACACTACTAAAACATGAGTAATTTTTAACAGCTCTACATTGTGAGTTGCCACTCAATAACAACACTGCTTGGTGACTCCACCCTGCTTGCACAGCAGTTAGCTGGCTTTTACCACTCCATGTTGTGAAGGACCTCAGTAATCACAGGACATAACAGTGTTAGGGAGCATTTACCAAAGTTGCTGTTTGGGAAAACATGTCACAAATTGAGCCACGATGACATGAAACACTGAGGATAAATTTCAGTGATAAATTCTTCTACACAGGAGGGAAGCTGAACTGTGTAGTAGAAAAAAACGGAAAACTGATAGTTCCTCCCCCTATAGCTGCACTCTTCTCCCTTTTGTCATTTTGTTTCATATCTTCCCGCTGACTTTTCTTCTTACTGTATGTTGCTGTGGCATGTATCTTGCTGATTCTACTCAGCCTTAGCAATCCCCTGCCTTACATTCTGGCTCTCCTCCCCCCCCTTCCTCTCAGTGACTTTTATTTTCATCCAGAGGCCTCATCTCACTAATTAGGTTTCCCTCTGCCCCTCCTCCATCCTGGTGTGGCCTTCAATTCCAGCTCAACAGTTTCAACAAAATCCCTTGTTATCAACCCGATATTCATCAAGCACATTTCCCTTCCCCTTGTTTAAGTGTCCTCCAGTACAAGCCTTATCCTCTGCTTCACTGTTTGGTTCTTCCAATGCTCTCAGGCCATGAATTCCCTCAAAGCTTTCTTAGCACTTACCTATGTCTTCAGCTGTTTGTCTTCGACATTCTGTGTTGCACTGACACCGAGTACTGGCTGTAACCCCTACCATAGTCTGAGGAACAATGTGTCCACAAGAAGCACCGAATGTTCATGGAAGTTCACCCTGATTTTAGAGACAATTTCCAGTCTCAGGCTGGCACATCTGATTCAAAGAAAAATCAAGTACCGGTTGACTACTTTTAGATTTATCTTCTACACATTATTTCGGTTTATCCCTAAGCAAAACATTCCTGCCTTTTTTATTACAATACTTAGAAAATAAACCTATTTTATTGGATTATTCTGCTCACTCTTTGATTCCTAGGCAAACGATCTGCCCAGGCAGTCCAAGAAAAATCTGCTCCATTTAACCCTCCTAGGTTAGCACCACCTCAGGGACCAGCTTCTTAGACTTCACTTCCTTGCACTCTTCCCTTGTCAGCTTCTTTGTCAGTCAGCTTCACGCTATCATCACCCACACAGCAACCAGTGGCAAGCTCCCTGAATTTATAAAACTGCTTTCTTACAAATTACTCCTTGTGCTTGCCTCAAAAGCAGTTCCATGTACCAGTGCCTAGAAAGGCAGTGAGGCTTATTGTTTGCAGGACAAGCCATGCCAGGCCAGAAGGGAGCAGCACATTTTGTTTTGTCCTTTGAAATTCTTAGTATATCAAAAGGATCTTATTCTGATGCTATTCTCAGATTTTTTTTTGCATTTCCACTCTCCCTATAGTTTTTTGCATCTTCCCCTTCCCTGTGAGGTCCAGAAACATTATCATTGCATCCCAAATGGACCAAATTATACCAAGAGTCAGGAGGTGTGGCGAATGCCAATCTGGGTCACACAGCTTTCACTCAATTATCTTGGTCATCCAGTCTTGAGTCATTTCAGGTAATGAGTTCAAGATAAATCTCTAGGTCAGAGAGAAGACAATATAACTAGCTGATGTCTTGTTTTCTCTGTGAACAGAATTCCTAGGAGTCTTGATTTCCAAGCTGATATTAGTGGGTTTGGGGTTTCTTTCATTGTCTCATAGACTAGAGCAGTCCCCTTCCATGCCAAACCAAGAATGGTTGCAGGAATTTAGTACAGATCAACCATTTGCATAAAATAAATGCATCATGCCTCTCTAAGAAAGAGAGTAGACCGTTTTTAAAAGCAAAATATCTCACTTGACATCTTGGCTGGAATTAAAAATCCTGTTGTATGATGCTAAAAACTTCAACCACCTTCTGCTTATTTAGGAGAAAATAAAGTTCTAATTCTCCTTCCCCCTCCCTTGTTTTGAAGGTGAATTTAACTCTATTAGAGGGAGCAAAACTGAGAACATAATGCAAAAATTACCTGGTATATTTTCTGAGAGTGCAAAACCCATCTTGCTGTCTATCCTTGGAGGAGACAATCCATCCTTAGTTGGTTTGTACAGGCCACCATCAGAGCTGTAAGCTCACAATGACGTACTGTCACTATCAAAATAAGTACATTAAAATCACAGAACACTAGAACAGAAAAACATAAATCTTGATTTGCTGTCATCAGTCCCCTGAAGTGCCTGATGCTGGCAGAACAGGTCTTTTAAAACTGTAGGCCACCTGCTCAGCTAGTGTAAATCAGCATAAGATGTTGTGAAGAGGAAAGACATTGGTACTGCTTAAAGGTTGTTTTAAAGAGATCAGTGAGTAACTAAATGTTTAACATGCCCACTGGGATGTGTATAAAACAAGAGTCTAATTTGCAGAGAAGAAGATTTAAATTATATATGAAAAAAAAATTATTATCTAGTGGCTAAGCACCAGGCAGGCTGTGCTACTAATCGCCTTCACTGAAGGTTTGTAAGAATTGATTAGACCAGTATCTGTCACACATGGATTCTGGATTCTGCTCCAGTGGAGAGGCTGAACTACATGTGCTCTGGAGATCTCTTCAGTGCTTGCACAGCACAAAGAAATGGACCTCAGCATTGAAACAGTTTTGGATTAGCAAAACACCTTTGGCTCCTTGCTTCCGGTTCAAGACAGACATAGGACTCACAGATTGGTTCAATCCTGTGTGTTAATCCCTGTGTTATTCAGCCTGCACGTAATTTCTGAGCACAGCTAAGAGGAGAGACAGGCAGTGCATGTAAGTCATTCTAGCAAATCCACTAGCAAATGTTAAATCAATCCAGTAAAATTTTAATACTTCTTTTCATGCTAAAGTGAGCTATAACTGCTATTTAACTTCGTAGTTAACTACATGATGTAAGTATCTAGTTATTACTGTATAGCTATAAACGTATAGTTATAAAATTGTATATGGTTGTTACTTATTAAATAGCTGTAACAGTTATATAGTTTTTATTCAGAAGGCATTTTACAGAGTCAAAAATTTCCATTTGCTTCAATGGAAAATGTTTCAGAATTAAAAGGAGAATATTAGTGTATTTTGACAACTGGTGGTAGGCAGAGCAGAGCTATAGCAAATCATTCTATACTATATTACTATACTATGCTATATTACTATAGTAGTAATATGTAACCGTAATTCATAGTGTACACTCTTCCAGTGGAATTTGCTAAGCATGTTACAGTAAAAACAATATATTCAATATATTCTTCCATCATAGTCAGGCCATTTGACATTTGTTCTAAGAAGTTAGGAGTATTTTATTACTGCTCAAGGTAGAGCTTAGTGGCATCTCTGCTATGGAATTATCTATCCTGGCTTGGCCACACTCCTGCTTTGTGTGCAGTTTAAGGATTTATATGAGAAGATGGACAGGACAATTGTACTTTAAGAAGAACATTGTAATTTCTCCAGATCCCTGTATTGTTCAGACCACTTGAGTGAAATTGTTTTTAGGCAGGAAAATGCTTTACCACATAGCACAGTTAAGGCTGAGACCAAGCTTGTGCAAGGGTTTTGTCAGGTTATGCCTGTGGGATGGGTTGAGCACAAATCTGCAGCCTCAGGGGCACTTCTCAAGGCTGAGCCCCAAAGCCTGGCACTGGAGGGATGGGGACAACACGCTCTTTGTTCACAAGGGAAAGAGAGGGCCAGATCTCTTGTGAAGACTAGAGGGAGGGTCCCATTGATCTACTAATGATCAAGGCCAGGTGTGAGTACCAACACACTGGTTAAACCAATGTGTCTGTGTATGACAGACATTGGAAGTCCAATGAATGGAAAATAGTGCCCATCATAAACACACAGAAAACATAATGTAGCTTCCCAGGCTAGTATGAAAGCCCTCGAGACTTGGGTTTTTTTGAGGGTTTTAAAAGTATCCTGTTGGTAGTTGACCCTGACACTTCTCTGCTAGATGGTTATCCCACCATCTGTGCACCGTAAATTGCCAGGCCAGTTAACATTCAGTACCTGCTGGTGTTTTAGGGCATTATTCTACTGGGAAGCAGGGCCAGCTGAGGATCGGCAGCACTTAAGGGTTTAGGAGCAATGTCACACAGGCACAGATCCACTGTTTGCAAAGCCAGCTCCACTCTGGCAGAAGGTTCTCTGCAGTTGTGCTGCAGAGTCTGATGACAGAATTAAGCAGCACACCTAAAGTGAGCTTACTAGTGTTAAATGAGGCAATCGTGTTCCTCCCTCCTTCCTATTTTCCCACTGTCCCAGTCTTTCCCAACCTCTTCTTTTTCACCCTGCTAATAATAAAGCCTTTATCTTAAGGAGCCATGCTGGACTCCAGCTGGCTACCTGCAGAGCCCTCTTGTGTCCCTGTTGCTTCCCCAGTACCAGGACTGCAGAGTGGGTACACTCGTGTCTGGCATCACTGGCATTAAGCCCAAGGTGGTAAATTCAACCAGATCGCTGAGCACTGGAGAGAAAAACAACTTGCTCTGTAGTGGGATAAGTAGGCTTGTTATCTCTGGCCATGTGCCAGTGTTCTTAGGGCTGTGTTGTCTCTGAGTAACCCTATCTGGATGTCCCTGTGTCACCCCCTCCAGTACCTCTATGATAGGGTTCCTGCCATTGTCTGGAGTGCTCCAGCCCTTCTGTTTCATCCTGAAGTTTCTTTGAATTGTGCCACTTGTCATTAATGGATACTGTGCCATTTCAAAAGAGGAAAACTCAGTTTTTACTCTGTTCTTGTAACTTCTAGTTGGAATCTCAGAGGGTAGAGTACAGAAGACTGTCATCTCCTGGCCTTCAATAGTAAAAGAGTACTATTCAAGGTACATTTTATACCATGAAGAGCTCATCACTGAGAGAGAACAGGAAAAGCACATGGGGAATAAGCATGTTTTTATAAATGGCAACCCAAAATAGGAAACTGTGAAGGAGTCTGGGTGTGATTTTCATTTAAATGAATTTGTTTTCTGATTTTTTTTTTTTTTAAGTCAAAATGTTTCCAAAGCAATAACAGTTTTGTCAAGAAGAGTGGCAGACAAAGTATTTGAAGAAGTAGGCACACATCATGTTCTGTGATAAGGGAATTAAGTAATTTCCTAGACTTAGATTCTGACTCATTCCCTGCTTTGCTGTAATGCAAATGTCAAGAATGGAAGGATTTGTGAGTCCCACAAAAGAAACTTGGATGGGGATGCTGGAAGACCAATGCTACATGTGCCTTCCAAAGTGGAAAACCAAGAGGTTTCCTCTGCAAATAGATGTCTTAGCACATTTCTGACAGAAGAGTAGTTGGAACGACATTATTTTAATCTCTGAAGAAACAAACCAAAAATCATTTTAATACTAAATGTGGTGACAAAGAACTTAGGTGGCACATTTGATCTGTGCTACTTTTGTCAGGGGATTGTAGTAATGCTCTATTGGAATAAGTGGAAAACAGTAAAAAAGGAATAATAGCACCTGGTGTGTATGGCAGAAGGCAAAGGCTGAGCTGTAGAGAAAGTCAGGGGTCAGAAGCTGGTAGAGGTTGAGGTTTTTTTCTCAGTCTAGACCTATTATTGACAGGCATATATCAGTCCCTGGGGGTCCCTCTGAAACAGTCTGTGGGTCTTGTGGGCTACGTTAGCAATTGAAGTGCCAGGACCTCTTCTGGCCACATAACCAGAGTGTGTCATGCCATCCCCAGGCAGGTCAGTCTGCCAGGGAGCTGTATGGAGAGGAAATGGCCACTGAAAAATGTGTATGGTCAGCCTGGGAAGAGGGCACCATGGCAGGACAGAAAGGATAGTAGGCAAGAGGGTTTAGCAGGAGAGAGAAGAAATGGATTACAGAGCATTTGAGATGGTGGCATGATGCCCAAAACGTGATTCAAGCAGACCACTGGATGTGAGCATCGAAGTCCAAAGAAGCTGTAGGTGTGTAAACTGACTGTGTCACAGGGCATAGCAGGCTTGTCCCCAAAGCAGAAATCCAAGAAGACTTTGTGCATCTGCTCCCAAAGGCTAGGGCTGCCTGTGCTCACAGGGAGGTTCTGACACCCCTGGGCATCTCCACTGCTTGGCCAGAAGCACCACAGCCCGCATGGCTTTGTGTCCAGGTGCTGGGAAGGGCAGGATACAGGAAGCTGGCAGCTGTCAGCCCCACTCCCTCGGGGCCCATCCCATTCCCTGTTCCCAGAGCACACCTAACGCCCACGGATGGCGTTTGGCTGCCTGCAGAGCTCAGCAAGGGCCAAGCTCTTTGAAAACAGGCCCCAGGTATGATAGAGGAGGTTTTGGGGATGGCACAACCGTGTGGGGTTTAACCACACAGTGGTTAAGGGTGCCTGCCCAGGGGACCCTTAGTATTAGGTCTTGCTCAGTCTGGAGAGGCTCAGGTGTACATTTCCCAAGAGAGCAGCCTAATAAGCAGCTCAGCTGTGGGAGGGGAAGAAGCTTGGAGCTTGTTGTTGAATCTGGATCTTGGCAGAATAAATTATGCATGAGTCAAAGGGCCAGGAAAGGAGCAACCAGGGTCAGTGTGACTGCAGCCTAGGGGCTACAGCAGAGCTGGGAAGGAAATAAAACCTGGCATATCCCCATCTCCATGGCTGTTTCCCCATCTGAGCAAAAGACAGTCCAGAACCAGATGTGAAAATTGGAGACATTATTTCTTGGAAGGAGACATTAACCTTTCACTATAGGCCTAGGCTTCTTCATGCACCTGAGCCCTTCTTCAGAATCCTTATTTCTCAATGGCTACCCTGTACGTGTTTGGACCCACTCAGGTCACTAAGGATAGCCATTTCTTGGGCAAGTGTTTTAGGCAGCAGGATATCATATAGTACTTGGTACTGGCATCACCACTTGTCATGAATTTTGACAGAAACTGTTATTCTTGCTTTTTCCTTTTTGAGGAGATAGTTACAGGACTTTTCTTTGGGAGAGACTTCTTGGAGATGATTCCAAATAAACAAGTATTCCTAACTGCACTTCTCCATGAGCATCCCAGACTCTGGGCAGGGGTCCACAGAAACACAGGACAGTGTAGGTCAGAAGAGACTGCTGGGTGTCATCCAGTCCAACCTCTTCCTCAAACTATTGTCAAGTACAGCAAGTTTCTCAGGGCTACGTGAAGCTGAGCTTTGAATATCTGCAAGAATTAAGACTCTACAACCTCACTGGGAAACCTCTTCCAGTGTTGGTTTAGTCTCACTGTGAACATTTTTGTCCTCATATCTAGACAGAATTTTCTTTGCTGCAACTTGTGACGATTGCCATTGTCCTTCCACTGTGCACCTCTGAGGAAAGTCTGGCACTGCCCTACCTTAGGTAGCTGATGGCAGGAATTAGGTGCCTCGTTGCCAGGGTTTTGCACCGACATAACTCCCTTCTCAGCATTGCCATTCCGAGGTGCCTCATCTTCCTTGCACACTGTGGTTTGCTTGTTAGCACAGGATCCTGCTGTTGGTCTGGGGGAACAACCCTCTAAGTCTGTGTTGGATTTGGCACTGCTGTGGCCTAATTATATCATGTGCCATTGAATTTTCTTTCATATGCCATTGAATTTTCATCTATGCTCTCTGTTCCCTTGCAGTTTCCCCAATTCCTGTTTAAATTTGCAACATTGCCTGAGTAAAGAATCATATGGAGTGTGGCCAGCTATTATTTTTTATTGAAAGAAGCAGATGCTGTGGAACAATTAAAAATCATTCTCAACACCATAAATGTTTCCAAATATAAACAGATACTCAGGAATGAATGTACAGGAAAAGGGAATCTGTTTATTATGTTGTCACTTTATACAGCTAAACCATTTCTTTGTGCTTTGTTTGCACTGAGATATGGGTCCTTTGTAGGTAGCAGTTGTACAGCAGCTGTGTGTGTAGTTCCCTCTATAAAGGTTACAGAAGGAACACACAGGCTGCAATGCGGAAAAGGAGTTTCTCCTATAAAGATACAAAAGATGTGCCAGACATTGTCTGTCTGTGATCCATGCAGAGATTCCTCATCAAATGTGGTGTAAATGTGATCAGTCAGCTCCAGTGCCTCTGAATGGGTTACCTGGTCATTTAGTAAATGAATTGTGGTTTCAGGAGTCCCCCAGCTGGCTGGTGTAGGGCTGCAACTGGTCCAGAAAGGTCTTGACTGAGCCTGAGCTAACAAACCCCAATATACTTATGTCTGCTCTTTGTTGCCACACAAGTGGTGTTATACAAGAGCAGCTGGCCAGGGCTGACTGCACCACTTGGGACCAGCCAAAGTAAGAGTTCGTCAGGCCCCTGCTTCTGGGCTGGAGAGATCAGCAGTGGGTTTGGCTGCCTTTGAACCTGTCAGCTTATGCATTTGCAAACTGTTATGTCTGAGCTAAAAATCCCTTTCCATTAAAATACTTTAGTCCTTTTCCATTAAACTTCCCATTTAAAGTAATTCATGATTATACATCTCTGTGACATGAATAGTGGAAAGGTTACTGTATGGGCTTTTTATTCTTGTCTCCTAAGCTTTATCCCTTAAAATAATCTGGAAACCAGAAGAAAATTTCAGGGGGTGTGCCTCAGTTAAATGGAGAACTAGGGTTTGGTAGAAGTGGCAGGAAATAATTAACTTAAGATAGTGGAGCTGCTCATGAGAGGAAGAATTTAGGAGTGGGAGCCTAACATTATAGTGGACCTTGTCCTACCAGACCCACTGTGGAGATCCAGACAGAAGCTGGCATATCTCACATCTCTGCTGCCATGGAGTTTTCCAGCTGTCCCACAGCTCAGCAGAGCTTCACCTACTGCAGAGTACTCAACCACATCCTCTCCTCCCCTTCACTGCAAGGTTAAAAGCCAGTTTCTCTGCCAGGTGAGTCTGCCAATGCTCTGTCCCAAATGATTTTTATCGCCAGTTTCTGATACTTTGAAGAACAAGATGTAATCGGTATGATATCAAAAACAAAGTGAAAATCACAAAGGAACAGAGGAATATAAAAATTACCAGACCAAAACTTATATACACGTCTGGGAGTTAGAAACTGATGGTGAAAGCAAGACAATACATGGCAGTAACATGCAGTGCTTCTACAGCATCTGTTTCTTTCTAGTCTGTTTCTTTCTTCCTCTCTCTTACACGGGCTAATTTGATAGTGTTTGCTTTAACAGTGTTCTGCAGGATTTATCAGCAGTGGATTAAAAACCAGATTATAGGGCATGCAGCACTGGCTTGCTTTTTGTGGTATCCAGTGGCTGCTCTATACTTACAAGAAGACCAGGTCTAACTTACAATATATACAAGCACTCAACAGCAATCTTTTCTTCAGACTCTCTGTCTGAGATGATTCAGCACTAAAAGATGCAGTCTCTAATACTGCCTTTTTCTTCTTGAGCCAGAATTTTATCATTCCTTAAAGAAACCCAACCCAACATTACAAATGCTCTTACCTGCCGTTCCATGCTGAATGTGTGTGTAATGTTAAATTAGCCTTTGCAGTGCTTAGAGCTGTTGCATGGGCCTGTGTGGTTCCCTGGAAACACCAGCCCTGTCTTAAGAGACAGTGCTACTCCAGCACGAGATCTGACAACACAACCTCCTGTCACCCTCCTTGTCTCTGACTGCATGAACTTGTCCTGGTGAACCAGAAGCCTAAAGCCTACCGCCAAGTATTCTTAGCAACTCCACAAGACTGGCTGTGCACATTCACTTGCTGACCTCGAGAACTTCCTAGGAAAACTATCTCAGGAAATCGAGAATAAAATATAGGATAGGCAAATAGCTTTTTGGCAATAAGAGCAAAGCTGTGCCTGCTTTGTTTTAGAGAATCAATTTTTAAAGTGGTATTTGCAGAAGTTATTCTGCTATTCTTTTCTAAATTAAACTGTCACCTGTCTGGCTTCCTGTACCAATACACAGTTGTTTTCCCAGGAAATAAGTGCTGAACACAATTCAAATATCAGTTAAAGAAAACAAAGACTCTTAAAAAGAAACTGGACATACAAAGTAAAATGTAAGGCCACATTCTTTTGAAGGGTAACATCTAGGCTGCTGATGATACATCAGGTTAGGAACATAAATCAGCCATATCTCCAAGGAATGTTCCCTTCTTCTGCATGTGTATAATACTTTTGGGCCTACATGTAAAGACAGGATTTAATTCTTTAAGTCTGGAAGACCAGTTGAGCAATTTTACTTCTTTCACTTCATTTTTTAAGTCACAAAGCCAGAGGACCATGGCTTTGTTTTATACTTTGCTACAGGATAAGGAGAATTTTTGTGGACATGATCTTTGAGAGAATCAATTTCGAGTAATATGTGTTGAAAGTTGTGGTGAACCATCCCCAGATGCTTTCTTTATGTACTGATCCCTGCCATTTCAAAACTAGTATAACTTGAGCCAAAGGGCTGGGGTACCTGTTAAAGCAATAATATCTTTTGTTTTACTTGTTTTTTTTTAAAAACAGTGGGAAATTATAAATATATTATCAAGGGTTAATTTTGTATCTCCCTGAGGACTCCTCTTAAGCATTTTTTCCCACATCTGAATGATGATCCAACAGCTCTTAATGGCCCTGTAGCACCTTCTCTTCCTCCCTCCCCCACCCTCCAAATATTTAGATTGCTGCCAAGCTCTGTTTTGTTTTCACTGAGTGCATTACTCCTCAAATTGCCTTAATGCGACACATGGCATTTCCTAATGTACCTCACCTGCTCCTTTGAATTCAGCCAGGAAATCTGCCCTGCTCTCCTCTCAGCAGCTTTTGCTGTCACTGCAGAGGTGCTGTGGCTGCTCAGGAGCAGAGCTGCTGTAAAGTAGAGGTAGGTGTACTGGGGGAAATTGAAATGGATCCTGCTTTTCTTCAAATTTGAGTTGTGATGGAACTTTATGTGCTGCTGAGCTACCCCTGAAGCAAGAGGAATAACTAACTACCAAGAGAATGCAAGGGCAGAAAGCTGGGAGTGGAAACTACCAATGTTGTCCCAAATTAAACCATCATTACTAATGAGTCAAATGTATTTAATGATGCTTATTTGAAAAAAAAATGCTGAGTGTTCAGAGGCAATAAGGAGGAAAAGTTTAAAGAAATTATGCAGGAGTTCAGGAAACAGTTGCATTACTGCTTACGTGAAAGCTGGAATGACAGCTCTAGTTAGAAATGGATGAAAGATGGTTTTTAAATTGTTTGGTAAGACCGAAAAGGAACCATTTAGGGTATTTATTTTCTTTTTTCAACTTGTGAAAAATTTTGCACACTCAAAATATCAGTTCTCTTTTTATTTCTTCGTTTTACAGTAAGAAAGTAATTGCAGGCATGTTCTGATTTTCTTCCCTCTCACAAAGGGAAGCAAATATGTATATTTTTCTCTCATTCTTTACTCCAGAACTTCAGTGATTTGAGAAGGTAAAGGTTAAGTTTTTTGTTTTGTTTCCCTTCCCCGCCCCTGAATTTTTAAATAAAATTTTCTGTCTACTTACTGAGATTTTTGGGGGTAAACTGTGAACTTCAACAACATCTGAGACAGCCATATGCTGCAATAACAAGGTGTAGTGTGAAGTAACTGCAGTGTATGAAGTAGTATTTGGAATATCACATACACTTACATTTCCAAAAATGTCATATTAACCTGTAGATTAACTCAGAACATATTAGCAGTCAGTGTAATTCCTTCCCATTGCCTCCAGAAAGCTTTGGATAGCTCAAAATATTCACTTAACTATGTAAATTAAATGTAACTGAAAACAAGGAAGGGAAGGGAAAAAAACCTCCAAAACATAAACAAAAGGAGAGAAAACAGAAACAAATCCCAGTTACAACTAAATGCCTATTTTCTTCCTCATCTTTCCTCATTGTTCTCACCTTGGCTGTCATAGACACAGCCTTGGCAAGGATGCAGAATTTTGTTTTTGACTTTTGAAGCCATTCTAATGTTCTGCCTTATAAGATAACATCCTCAGACTCATCTATCTGTACTTCCTGAGAAGTTTGTGGATATGAATACGAGGGAGTCAATAGCCTGAGAAAGCCTGGGCTGTAAGTGAGTCAGGAGCCTCTTTCTCAATATTTCCAGTCTAACCTGAAATGGATGGAACCAGAAATTGCAGAGGAAAGTCTGCTCCTAAGGAATTTCTAGAGAGAATTTGGAAATCGAGTTTAACTCATAGAAGACTGAACAAAAGCCTTTTTTCTGTGCATGCCTTGTCTAGAAGCCTTTTAGATATATGTTATAATTTTAAATCTTGCTGCTGTTTCTTGTGACCTCCTTGTATTTCTCTACTTCAAAACAATCACACTCTTCTTGCGTTGAGTATTAGAGACTTTTCTGTCCTATTCTTGTTCTAGTCCCTTCTGGCAGCAAGCAGTGCTTTGCACTGGTTTGAGGAGGAGGTACTGCTGCTCCTTCCCAAGCAGCCCTGCTCTCACATGACCTGGAATGCCATGGGATTAGCCAACACTCCTCAGCTGGTTTAATGTCAGCTGAGAAGCTTTTCCTTAAACAGTCCTGGTATTCCAGAAATCTTCACACTCAGCCTTTATCTCACCAAACTTTGCCAAAGAAAGAATGGCCTTTGTATTGCATAAACTCAAGCCCTGAGGAATTTAATACCTGCACCTATGTGAGCCAGTTCTGTCTTGTGATGGGATAATGTTTGTATCTGGTACTGTTTATTCACACCTGTTGTGAAGTTGAGTTTTGTAAACATCTAATTCCCACTTGTCTGTTGGGAAGAGCTTCTGTGATAAGAAAGAGGAGTAGTTTGAAAAAAATAAGAACTAATTGCAATAATCTATGGAAAGAGAGCTCACAATTGGTCCTGCAGCAGTAGGAGTTGTTTCTGTTTTTCTCTAGACATTAGCACTGGCCTCAGGCAAAGTCCATTTTCCTTTGTCTTACAAATACCAGTTGACTATGACATTGTACCTGAGGTGAAGCTTTTAAAAAAGGCACCTGTGGCACAATAGTTAGAACAGCTCACTGGAAGCCTGGGGATGGTGACTGGATTTAAAATTCAGGGGGGAGTCTGCATAAGAAACAGCAGCTACCTTCTTGGCAACCCATATTCATCAGTGACTGGGCTGCTCTATTGCATCAGCTGGAATTTCTTCTTTGTATCAGGGCAAAATACTGGGAATCATGGCAGGATTAGATGCTACAGTTGTCCAGGAGGGTTTCTTTACCTCAGTAATGGAAAAGGCAGATTTTCTTGCAGGTGTCCAAATTCTCAGCAACAAAGGAAAGCTGAGAAGATGTACAGAGTTTTGATGCCTCAAAGGCTGCAGAGCAATGAAAAGTAACCTCTTTGTCAAGGACAGGGAGTCACAGTGCTTCCATGAGAGCTTGTCTAACACTGAAAGAACTGAGAATATGTAAGGAATGAATTGAGACAGGAGAAGCAAGATTGCCCCAAAATACTGTTCTCACTAAGGACATCCTCAATGCTCTGCATAGCTTTCTTCATGCATGAGGTTTGAATCTTCTCTACTGAAATGTGTTGAATGCAAAATTGTTTTTCTAGGAGAAAAATTTATCCTATTCTGTGGATTCTATTGGTCTGCATAAAGAAAAACCTGAGGGCATGGTATAAAATTGTGGAAGTCAGTAATGACAAATCTGTTTTCCTGTTCAGTGTTTTCAAAAAGTATTTATAAGGACAGATGGTGGGCAGCAGCAGAACATGTTCAGTTTTATCAAGACATTTGGCTAACAAGCACAGGCTGAAATGCATTTCTTTCCTTCTCAAGTTAATAATTTTAATTAGAGGCAAAAGGTGTGGTAGTCTCATTGTCTGGAGGCGTATGTGCAATATTGTCTTGGTTGGGCAGGACTGGGTGGGAGAGAATATCACTGCCTCTAATGAAGGGTGGTGCATATCTGTGCAATCTCAGGGTTTTTTTATTGTCTGGTAATCTAAAAAATGCAAATTCCAAATGTGCTCTTGCACAACATACGCAGTGATACACTGAGGCTACGCTTTCAGTTAGTCAGAGAACAAAAAGATGACTACAAAATGTGTGCAAGTAATACTGTGCCACTGCAGAAGAAAGGCTTTTCAGCAAGTGGTGGGACATACATTTATTATCTTGAGGGGAAATTTTCCGAGCTACTTATGTAACTTAGCGGTCTCTGGAACTCATTCACTATTTAAATGCTTTTGAAAACCTTACTTATTAACAAGTCATTTTGAACTTCATATAATCTCTCTGTAAGGACATCAAAGTGTTCTGGAAGTAGTAATTAAGGATCATATACTCTAACCAGGTCTAATGGTGTTCATTTACCCTACTTATCTGTGGCCATATTCTAGCTTTTTTGTAAAGTTGCTTGCACAGATGATGTGCATTTTGTCCTTTACCAGCTCTCCAAGCCCCAACTCAGGAACTGCTTCTCCTGCTTTTGGGTGCTGCACAGTGAGGCATATCAGTATTGGGCTGGTCCTAAAAGGAAGCACTGAAATGAGATTCATGGCCTGAGCAGCCCTGGCATGATATTGCTGTGTATTCCCTCTCTCATGTATGGGTTATGGAAATGTTCAAAATGCCTTCATCTCACAAACATGCTTTTGTTAAGAGCTGCACACGTCTAAGATTTTCTGTGAGAAGCTAAGCTGTCTTCTTGCTTTGTCACCACAGTTCTCATTAAAATGTCTGTGTGATATATATTTAGTACAAAGAAAGGTCATAGTATTTATGCAGAGTACCTTCTAATTGTATTCTGGGCTGCGTCAAAAGAAGTGTCACTAGCAGGTTGAGGAAGGTGGTTCTGCCCCTCTACTTTCATGAGGAGAGCCATGAAGATGATGAGAAGGATAGGCCAGTTCTCCAAAGAGGAAAGGCTGAGAGTTGGGGTTGTTCAGCCTGGAGAAGAAAAGGTTCCAGGGAGACTTTATAGAAGCCTTCAGGTACTTAGAGAGGGCCTACATGAAGGCTGAAGGCTTTTTACAAGGGTGAGCAGTGATAGGACAAGGGGGAGGGCTTTTAAACTGAAAGGGAGTAGATTTACATAGATATTAGGAAGAAATTCTTCACTATGAGAGTGGTGGGGTACTTAAACAGGTTGGCCAGAGAAGCTGTGGATGTTCAAGGCCAGGTTGATGGGGGGCTCTGAGCAACGTGGTCTAGTGGAAGGTGTCATAGGTGTTGGAACTAGATGATCTTTAAGGTCCCTTCCAATGCAAACCACTCAGTGATAAGATTCTAACTATAAATCTGCCTCTGATTTAGTGAAACAATTTGTTTCCCATGGTAGTAAACCTTTAAACCAAAATAATTGATTTTATAAGATCTTATTGAATGTTTTCCCTTACTGACTGAAGTTCATATCTCAAGAGCTATTTTAATGACTGTTATCAGCCTTGTGGCTGTAAAAAGGCAATGCTTCTATCAGTCATTTTACTGCCTTTTAGTTGCTACTGTTTAGAAGAAAGTTCGGTACTCTGTGCAAAGCTACCAGAATTATGTCCTTTTATGACAAGAAACTTGTATTTGTGTCCCTTGTGAGTATAAGTCTCTGAGAATTATGAGAAGTGGCAGGCTGCACAGCACTGCATTTCATCACTGCCCTGCGGGGACAAATTCTCAGCTGATAGCCCTGACAGCCTAGATAGCCCTTGCTGCCTGGACTCTGCATCTCAGGGCAGGAGCTTGAGCAAGAGGAGATTTCCTGCACACTTCTCAAGTGGGAGAACTGAAGTTTTGTGCCCATGCACAGCTCACAAGTTGCATCAACTGCCTAGCAGGATTAATGTTCTAGTCCTTACAGTCTCTCAGGCAAATGATCTATAGCCTAATAAACCATAGTGGTTTGTTAAATAATGCATACTTTCAAACTTTAGAAATACATAGTTGAGTTTTGGCAAGGAGGATTGATAAAATTGCTGATTACTAGATATATCAGAGTAGCGAAAACAAAATAATCCAATTTCCATCACTTCTTCCTTCCATCACAGGCCTTTTCAAAATTCAGACATGACTGAACTTGGGGAAAGAGGCAGCTTGTAATGAGGCTGTTCTTGTAATGGCAGCTCTTTGGGAAGTGCCAGTTCTTGACAGTCTGCAGTAGACTAGAGGCAGCAAAGAAATCAAAGCCAGCCTCTGAAAAAGATACATGAACAGTATTCCTAATATAAATCCATATGCATTTACCAAACCGTAACAATACTGTGTAGCTTACCTGTGCTGATTACCTAAGTTGTTGGAGATCAGTGATAACAGAAAACAAATTAAAGACGGATCAGAGAGTATAATAACTAAACCTGAGAATTTCAGCCTTGGTTTACTTCGCTTGTTTTGGGAGGATACTGTTTTAAAAACATCTGTGTGTTAACACATGTGGAGGCACACATGCTTTTCTCTGCTCAAAGTTTTTAGATAATAAGCTCAGTGCCATCAAGATCCTTAGTCAAAGAATGTTGCTTTGTGATCCTAGATCAGCAAACTCGCATGGTTTAGAGCAGATGAGCTTCTCATCCTCTGAGGAATTATTATGGGCTAGTGGATGCAACTTCAGCATTAAACTAGGTATGAAGGTAGGCCTGAACTCTTCCCTGATGTGCTATCCCATGGGCTATGCCTTTCCTGAGAGGTACAGTGCCAGTCTCTGAAAAAAAGTATTTTACTTGTGACTTATTTCTGCCTTCTTCTAGATCTGAGCTCAAGGACAGCAGAGCTGGGGAGTCTCCAATAAACTGTGCCACTGTTCTGGGAACCCCACAATTATTAACATATAAAAAGGACAATTCTTTTGAACTATGTGTCTCTTGGTTACATTTGATTGGAAGACCAGATCAATGTGGTAAAACAATATAAATTTCAATAATATAATGTAATATAATATCATTTCATATTTTAAAACGCTTAGAGTGCCTATAAGGCAATTTTTTTTTTGAGGGAAGGCTGTTTTATAGACAGCATAGTCTATGTTTCATGGTTATTCTATTTGTAACTGCTTAAAGGTCATTCCAATACATAAAAGAGTTATTGTAGATGTTAGTGTTGATATCTGAGATCTAGATAAGGAAGCCCACGTTCTAGTGCAATACATTGCACTTAATGGAGGAAGTGCTCTTGATGCAAAGACCCCTGGATTCATGATTCCTGACAAGGGCAAACTTTGTGCACAATATGTTTTTCACATGTTTTGAAGACCTATTTCTCTAAACAAGTAACTTCACTTTGCTCCTATAGGCAGACCAACACATGCATGGAGGTTTGTAGATCTGATCTGAAACAGCCCAGCTGGCGCTACTCCACTGCCTTGAGAGGAGCTACTTTGGTTTACATGTGGTGAGATGCTGGCTCTGAGCATCCAGCGTGGTTCATGAGATTAGTCTAAGATGAAAATGTAGATTTTGCTGGCTTACAAGAGTAGGAAGGATGTATCTCCTAGAGGGTGTGTCTGATCAGTTACATTTCATAGATGTTGTGTACTGTTTTTGAAAAGAGAGATAAATGCTTTGCTAGTAGCAAACCAGTCTCACCCCATGTAATCACCTGTTGAAAACAAATTTGCTTATTCCTGTGTGTCAGAGTATTAACACCCAACCTTAACCTTTCCTGGGAATACAGAAGTCTTGTCATCACTTGTACTTGCTGCTTTTCTTACTGGTTGTGTCCCAATATCAGTAAATAAATATCTGCACAACCATAAGCTGATTTATAAGTGAGTCAGATTTTGTATGGCCTCTTTCCCTGCCCTTGTGCCCTTAATTCAAGCAATATACCACTCTGCAAATAGATCCACTGACTTCACACCACCCTTATGGGTGTGTCAGTTCAGCATTGGATGCCAAGCTAATTCATACACTGCTCTACATAAGGCAGTGTGTGAATTACCTGTAAATTTGTTTTATCTAAGCTATAATTGACACAAATCAGCTGGTTTTGTTTTAGGTGATAGGAAAATAATGGATATTCACCTTTGTTTTGGGGGAATGGAAATTTTGGACTTTTACCTTTCTGCTGTTGCCTGGAGCTGAGTGGTGGCATGGGAGATGGATATGTTTCAGTGCTGTCAGAGTGGCCACCTAATACAGGCCATGGAGCATATCCTGCAAGCTGTTAGCTGTATCCTGGTTGTTGCTTTGTGCCTTTCACAGGGGCTCTACTCCTTTCACTGCTGCTAAAGAAACACAAAGGCTCCTAAGTATCTCTTCTCTGGCCACCTTTCTTCCTTAGTGCTGGGCTCTTGGAGCTGCCCTTCTGGGGTCCAGGGCTCCAGCTGTGCAAGATATCCTTCTGGAGAGCTTACCAGCTCAACTCTGAAAGCTACAGCTTGAAACTGAGCTTGTTGTCTCCTTTCCGCCCCATTCATTCCTTCCAGACAGGCTGAAAGGAGGGCGAAGTCTGCAGAGGATGGTGGTGAGTAGACACTTTCGGAGGTAAAAAATTCTTATGTGCCTGCATGTTGACAAGTATAGGTAGAGTAATTGTCTGTGACTTGACAGTGAACCCTACATAAGGCAGGGAAGGAGGACATCTGGCATGGGGAATGCTGTGTACTCACCTGACATCATCTTGAAAGGGAGCAGGATAGCAGTAAGATGTCATTCCATTGGGGAAAAGAAAAAGGAAAATGATGAGCCTTGCAAGAAGCCGTCAGGGTGGAAACCTAACAAGAACTATCTGAACACAGATAGTGTGATTGGGGATAGCAAAATGTTTAATTTCTCCTTTTATTACAGGTGACAGAATTACAGGAAGAGTAGGGTTGATGCATGGGTGCAGTCGATGAGCTATGCCTCTGAAAAACTGGGCTAGTACATTCAGGCTCTGAGAAGCTCTGGCTTTCTCATGCTCTCTTTCCCTCTCACATGCATCCAGTGCTGACTGGAGAAATTCCTATTCACTGTTCAGTCTCCCTGGCTTCATATTTTTTCTTGTACAATTGCTGTTTTTACTTCTAGTGAGCTGCAACTATTAGACCAGAGCACAGGCTGTTGAGTGTATACGCAGTAGAGATGCTGAACAGGCATAAAACAGAACATTTATGTTCCAGTAAGTACCACATATCTGATCCACCCATGTCCATGCAATATATACTGCATGTGCAATTTCTACAGCACTGCAGAAATATTTGGCTCTCCTCACATTATGTTGCACAGGCAGCTTTCCTTCTGGCATGATCTCCTGCTTTGTGCCTTGGAAAAAGAGTGTGTGTAGGGCAGGACAACTGACTGGAGCCCCGAGAGAACACTACAAATTTGACTAAACTTGCTCTGAAGGATGAACAGTGAAAACTGGCAGTTACTTTTTGGTAACTTGCATAGCACACACTAAAAGCTGAGGTAATACACAGAGCGCAGGGTGGACTTTCCCATACAATTAATTTAATTCCATTAACTGATTTAATGGTTGTCAGAGGGAAGTCTATTTGCTAAAACAGCCTAGGTAAATATAATTGATTGCCCTTGTTGGTTTCTGCAATTTTATTTTTTAATATTGTCATTTCAGGTATGGATTTCAGGTATCAGGAGTATTGAAATGAAGCAACCATTTGACTAAGTTTTACATCAGATGTACAGCAAGCAGAAATGAGAGCCACATTTGTGACTTAAGAGACTAAGGAAACTTGTTATATTAAAAAACTGTTCTGTGATATAAATTCATCTATTCTAGTTATTTATCATCCTTATTATTGTGTGATACATGAATGGTGTGGTGAAGTCATATAAGGAGTGTTTCCTGGATTTTTACACTCAGCTATATAATGTATATATACACATTTGGCATGCCCAAAACATTTATTATATTAAGTAAAGTCTGTATTTTGGGAGAGAGAATTTAACTTGAGTAAAGAATAATAGCCATTAAGTTAATTTGTCTAATTTAGAAAATGCTTCTTTCATGAAACTCTGTCACTAGTACCCAAATGAGAAGTGTAAATTATGTTATGGCAGGCTGATTGCAAAAGAAATTAGCAGTTATATTCCTCCCAAAAGAAGAAAAAATACAGTAAAGTAACAGAACAAATAATCAAGTTTTGAAACATATCTCTCAGGCTGAAAATTTTTAACTCTATTCAGTGAAAAGAAGATAGCCAGTGTTTATCATCAGTCTATGTTAATTTTCTGTCTGCATAACCATCCCTCCTTTCAATGGCTCTCAACTTGTGTTCCAACCAGGCAGCTTCCTTCAAAGTGAAGGAAGTAAAGAACATCGATGGTATGTTCTCCAAGGGGAAACTGGTATCTTGATCAGTCAGGAATGATTTTGAAGTGGCAGGAGTCTGTAGAACATGTATAAAACACAATTCATGTGAGAGGTTTTTAGAAAAGTTACTAAACAACTGCTGAGATGAGAACAATAGTGAAACTGGGGGAGTGGAAGCTGCTGTTCTTACTAGAAAAAGGCAAATGTTACATCTGTCTGTAGTCAAGGCAAGAAGGAAGACCTGGGAAGAGGAACTGTAGACAAGTAAGGCTCACCTCAGCCCTCCAAAGATCAGGGAGCATGAATTTTGGGAATAATTTCCAATTACATAACGACAGAAAGATAAACCAAGGGTAAATCAAACCTTACTGCAGTCCGTGAGGAAATGACTGTGTATACTAATGGGAGGAGTATATATACTAAAGGGCTATATGGAGTATATATTGACTTTAGTGAAGATTTTGACATGTCAGAAGCATGAGAAAACTGAATCTCTCTCAGATGGCAGATGATATGACATGCAGCTATGGCCAAATACTGGAGATTCAGACTGGACATTACAAAAAACATTTCCACTGGAAGAGGTTGTCTGGGAAGGCAGGGAAGTTAGTCCTTGGATGCTTACAGGACTTGACCAAAGTCACAGCCGACCTATCAACCTGCTCTGGTGGTAGTCCTGCTTCCAGAAAGAGGCTGGAGGTGATGACCTTCACAGGCCTCTTTTAACCAATGTTTCTCTGGCTTGCCAGTGATCTTTGAGCAGCACTTCAGCAAAGCCAGCAGTGAGCTACTCTGAGCATGACACCTTTATTACTTCACGTAGCTTAGTGCAGACACACGTCAGGACCCTCCTTCAGACTTAGGTCTTTGCTATTGCAGTTGTGACATTCCTGGCTCAACTTCAACAGCCCCGTGTGTGGGTGCAAAGACTGCTGAAGTTCCTTGTATTGGACTGCAATGGGAATCCACACGCCAGGTAAGCTGAGAAAGGAACTTAAGGCTCCCTCTTCCCTCTAACCATTTTTTATCTGCAGCATCAAAGAGAGAGTGGGGTTCCTCAAGCCATCTGCATCATTGAGTCACTGCCATCACCCAGTTGCAGGAAAGGACAAGGCTGGGTGGGGCACTGATCCCTGCCCAGCTCCTTGCAGTCCCATCCCTGTGCCTGCCCCAGTGCACAGCTCCCTGCAGCCGAGAGGGGAACCGCGACACTGAGTGACACGCAGCGCCCAGATGTGCTTCGTAGGTTGTTTGGGAAACATCATCCCCTTGCTGGGGCAAAGCTGAAGCAACATTGAAGCAACAATGCAGCAAACAGGAAATGATTCACCAGTTTTCTGCACACATCTCTGGCATATTTGAGCTGCAACAAATACACCATTTAATTTTGCCCTACGAAGTGCTTATAAAATTAGCAACAAAGCAACACAATTTTTTTGCTTTTAACTTTGAAGAGCTACAAATGTCTATTTTAGACTGCCCAGATATTGCCATTGGGTTGTTTACTGCAACACAGTGTCTTATTCTTCACTGACTAACTTTCCTTACAGAGACTGCCAAGCACAAATTAGGTCAACCTAAGCGGCAGTATGAACTGCAATTAGCCAGAAACTTCTCTTAATTAGTGCTGTTATTCAGGGTGGGGAGGGCTTAGCTCACAGTGAATTGGGGTAGGGCACTTTGGTAGAGAAAGACTCTTTCTAAAGGAAGGTGGATCTAACGCTGGATTTCTGCCCAATATATTTTGAAATTTTGATTGCAATGCTTTATGACCACAGTGAGGTCTGTAATTTGTGCCTGTAGGGTGCTCTGCATAGCACTTCTGGACTGCAATAAAACAACAAATAACAAACTAATCATTCTTATGGACAACACCCTCTTTCAACTGGAATCAGCGATTCTAGGTCTTCAGGCACTCTGTGTCAGTCACAGCAGTGTTGTTAAGAGACTGTTTCCCTCCTGCCTGAAGCACCACAAGTGCGTTGCTGCTTCTGCACTGCAGCTCCTGTTGGACTGCCTGACCAGGGCCTGGCATCCTTCACTCTGTGGCTCTACCCCTGGGCTCAGTTCAGGAGAAAGACAGATCAATATGGCTTCCAGGGGCCAAGCTCCCATAGGGTTGGGGCAGTATTTGATGTTATAGGCATCTGAACTCTCAGACAGGCCTGGGACTAAAGGAGTGAGATTAAGTTAATTTGATATCTCTGAAGATAGCTAATTCACAAGAAAGTGCTAGCCCTCACCCAAGCAGGATTTGGATGGAGAGATGTCTACTTTTTGTCATCGAGCAACTTTCCCATTCTCACCTCTCCCCTGCAGTCAGTATAAGACACTGGCCAATTTTGCTTAAATAAAAGGAAAAACACTAGCCAAGGCCTTCATTTCTGGTACTTGCTCAGTTTTTACCCTTACAATCCATCTCCCATCTGGAGTGAATAAAATGATTTCCATTTCTCCATGTACAAATTCTGGTGTGTACTGATGCAGGGCAAGTTACTGATTAACAATTCTGATTAATATATAATACACTGATGAGAATCTCCTGGAGTACAAGGCTAAATATAGTATTAGTGAGCACAGACTGTAATAGAAAACATACAAGTGCCAATAGGGAAAAAATATGCTTGGGAGCAACCAAAAAAGCTCCAAAAATCAATTATTTTTTCACTGGCTTTGCATGATCCAACTAATTTCTGAAAGCAGTCTAGCTACATTCAGGCAGTATTGTACTCAAGCTAATAAAGCTTTGGGAGAGGCATGATAATAGGATAATGTATGCAAATTTAAATCCCACTGGGAATTCATTATAGTGCACAGCAGAACCCCACATCTGTGCATAAATAAAGTCCTTCCTTAAGTTTTAAAATATGGTCTTAGTGTGGTATAAACTTTGTGCTGATCAACCACACAGAGGTTTTTATGTACCGTTATCATCATGAGTTGCATTTTAGCTGGAAAATTCACATCACTTTGAGGAGAAAGCACCCATCTTCTACTGAAATCTCAACATCTGGACAGTGCAGCAAGCCTCAGGGTTTTCTACAGTTCTTATCTTGGCCTGACTTACTGAGAAAAAGTGTTATCATATATCCTAGGAGTTGGACTGCATTCGTGATCATATTCTTTCAAAAGCTGAGAAGGTGCCTATTTTAATACATAGTGTGGAAGAGCAAAGCAAATCTGGTTATAAAATGGTAAGATCAGTGAAGGATTAAAAATATTATTCAAGTTCATTACCTACATAATATCCTATTTAGACTTATTTCAGTTTTGTACTAGAAGCTCCTCACAAAATGTGAAATTGTGTGCACATTTTAAACCGCCATCATTTGAATTTATCAGTGACTGCTGTGCATCCAGTTAGCAAGAATGAATGTAGGAAACTTAGAATTAAATATATAAATTAATATTTAAATATTCAGATTTAAAAGGCCTGATCTTCAGATGAAGAAACCTACTTCTGAAACAACTGATGTGGAATGGGTCCCTCAAAATCTCTCCCAGATCTCTCTTCCGGCAGGAAAAAGTTGCCTCCTGGATTTTCAGCATTCATTCATAGGTCAAAAAGGAGGATCAGAAATGGAATGGAATCTTACTGTGTGATCTGGGCTGAAGCATCTTGGTGCTCTGGTAATGAGTTCAGTTCTGTTAATGGAAATTGAAAAACTTTCCGTGACTTGAACAGTGATTAAAACTCAGACATCAGGAAGAAATAATGAAACTATATTCTGAGAACTTAAAAAGTATAGTTAAAGGACCTGTTAAGAAATACTCACCAAAAAAGCCAATTTTAATAACTGATTTTCAGTGACATCACTATAATCTACTTTCTAATAGTCTGTAAAAAATATTGATTAATTCTGCAAGATCTAGTGGGCATTTTATATTTAGTTTAGTGAAAAATAGTGAAAAATATTTTTACGGAAAATACTACATAGTTGTGCAAAAAATAGTCTGTTCTGTGAATACTTATTTTAAAAATGCATCCTTATTTCTGATTTTAACATTTTTTCATTTTATTGTTAAGACATAAATGCATCAAAATAGATGTTGATACTTCTGCCATTTTATTCCTGACTTTATTAGGTTATGTAGGCATGGTACATAGGTATATGGCTTCATAGTGAACTTGGCAGTGCTGGCTTAACAGTTGGATTTGATGATCTTTAGGGTCTTTTCCAACCTAAATGATTCTATGATTCTACCTTTGCCTTTACAGAAATGCCTGCTAAAACAGACCTGATATCAAACTGTGACCACAAGTGAATGTTTCACAGAGAAACAAATCCATTTCTACTTTGATTATTGGCTGTGAAGCAGTTTTGTGCTCACAGTATATGCATTTTCCCCTTTATGTAAATCTACCCATCATTTGAATTGTCTCTTATAATGCTGTTAAAGCCAAATATATCATATGCTTAGAAATATAGAGCCTCCTTGCTTAAGTTGACAACCTTTCTATGAGTTTAAAATCAATCCTTCCTCAAACTGAGGATTAGCCAGCTACACAGTAATGATCAGTTTTGTAATATGTGAAGTATGTGTCAAATCTAATAACTGAAGTCTGCCTAAACAAAAGAATGTGTTCAAAAAGATTAGTGGATTATTGAAGGCTCACACAGTCTGATGCCACTTTCATGATTCTTGGACAGCTTTTAGCATGTCTCAGCTGCTGCCAGCCAACACATGCTCTTTAAGCATGGAAAATAATGCAGAAGTTTATAGGAGAGCTGTGCTGATGCTTTGAATGAGATGGCTATTTGGTGAGCTGGAGACATAAAAGGCTTTTCTTTTTCATCAGAAGGATTTTCTACAAAGCCTGGGAGAGATCCCGTGCTTCAGTTAATGCATACCTGGTTAATGCAGATCGTCCCTGCATAGCTACTGACTGCAGCAGGCTTAACCAGAAGATGCCCTCTCACAGTTTCTTGTCAGTCACTGTACATGCTGCTCTTCATTCAGACTTGCCTTAGAAGCTACTGCCAGAGAGACAAGATGCTCCCCAGGGCTGGCAGCTCACAGAAGCACAGATAGTACTGTTCAGGGTGCATACCCTCAGCCAGGAAAAGAGAAGGTTTGCAGTGCTAGGCTAGCAAATACATGGGCCAAATGATCTCTCATGTCCACAAAACTTATCAAATTTTGGTATTTTGTAATGGTGACCAGTAAAATTACAGTACTCCCGCCTTATGATGTGTGGATAGTTCTATTAGCACTGCATCTTCAATAGCCTGATTTGATAAACTTGGACAAGTGGATCAATAAGCTTCTAAGTGATGGCAACTGTCTTCTTGGTGTGACATCACCCACAGCACACTCAGATGCTGAGATATTGATAGTTTTGACAAGAGGCTTTAAAGGTTTGAGTTAAAATTATACACTCTGCCCTGTATGATTCACCTGCCTAACCAATTTTGGGAATTTTGTGTGGGAATGTTGTGACTCTTCAAAAATTATTGTCATTAAACTTTGAAACAGGTTTCTGAGGACTAGTGGTACACACTTTGCAGGAGTTAATTTTTCACAGGGCAGATATGTAACTTGTAAACATTTCAGTGCATAAGACAAATCCTTGTCATCTCATGTGTGTTATCACTAACAGACAAAATGTGCCTGAGACAGATGTAATCCCACAGAGACAGATCTGGATGTGTTTTTCTAGTCACATTTTGCTGCCTTTCCGTATTCTATGTACTACTATAGGTAGTTGACATGCAGATAAGTTGTCATTAACTTACCTTGAAACTTCAGTGTCTCAATGTGTTGCACAGAACCTGCAGAATGCTTGCAGAAGTCCTTTGCAGTTAATCTAAATCTAAAACCACTACTGTTCCAATTTCAGTTTCAGCTTCTGTCCTGCAAACTTCTGTTGCATCAGGTTATTGTGGGACTATTTTGCTTTATTTCTGTGCATGAGCAATTTGTCAGACATGCAATTTATTTAAATATTGCTTAAAGTTTACTTTAAGTATTTCTTTCCACATTATTATTTATTAAGATCTGAAAAAAATGTAGTCACTTCTGCCAATACAAGAATGGGCAGGTTGTAAGACAGTCTACTCTGATGCTGTCAAGTACTTGCAAATCACTGAGGAGAGTCATTGCCAGCTTTCGTGCTTTCTGTATGCTGCTTTGAAAAACTGACTTTTGAAAACCTGTTTTGCTTAGGTTGCTACAATATTTTTGAATCTTTAATTCAATGTCAGTTTTTAAATTTTGTCCATCTGTGTCTCATAGATGACTGAGGCTATGGACAAATTTCTTTCCTTGTGACTATTGCTGTGGGACACTGGAGTCTGCAACAGGTACTGTTGCACAGTCTTTCAGGTGTGCAGTGAATGGAAGAATATGTTTCTGAAACACCCATGCAGTTTACACCATTCAAAACAATGAGGCATTCACTGTTGTTCTGCTTTTCATCTCCCTGCTCCACAGTTCAGTAAGAGGAAAGACTGCCACTAATTTCTAACACCAAACACTCTAATTATATTGGCCAGCTAATTACTGATTAGATGGGAAAGTAGTCCCTATTAGACATATGAAGGTGACCACCTCTTATCACATCCTAGGCAAATGCTGCTCAGTGTGTGTGTGCTCTGTTGTCATTGTCTTTAGTTCTCTTCTTCTTTGTAAACCAGAAACTTTGAGCACTGAGAAGGACAAGACATCATCAACTATGATCAAATGTTGGTGTTTCCTGTTTTGAAATGTCTGAGAAAAATGCTTGAGGATGGTCCTGGGAATATGAAGACTTCTCTCTTCCAGTGAGTATCTTCAAGCACTGTGGAAGGGGCCACCACTTCCCTTGGACTGTAATGGTGGTCTCATGGACCCTGCTGAAGGAGCAGCTCAAGGTTTTGGTGAGCCACCTGTGCACCAGGCAGCACACACTCTTCTCGTCCCAGAGGAAACTTTGCTGCAGCTGGACACATAAAGCAAAACATAGCCAGTCACCTCCTCCTGGCATGGCATCTCATGAGTTCAGTGCTCAGTTCCTATGGATTTTCCATGGATGATGGAAAGCTTTCTGCTGCAGCAGACATTGGCCAAGCTGGCTGCTCAGGGAGGTGGCTGCTTCAGCACAATCCCTGCAGGTGCATTGAGGTGTGTTTATGCCCAGGCAGGCAGGATCAGAGAAGAGGTTGGAACAGGGACAAATGTTATCATTCCCAGATGAAAACTGGTCTATAACTCCAAATGGAAAACACTCAGTCCCTATCTGAAAGTTATGAACTTTGCACTTTTTTCATATACCTTTTTTTGTGTGTATGTGTGAAATACCTACAATTTTTTCTATTAAAAGTTTGTTTTGTTGAAATACAATTTTCCATCAGAAGTTATAAATGATGGATATGTCCTTAAGAGTGTTCTTTAAAACTGCATAAACCCAAATAAAACATTCCTTGTGGTATTAGTAGGCTAATGCAATACGCTATAACTGTCATATTCATAACAGGATGTTCTATACTGCATAGTTTTGGTGTTGGAAATTAGCCCAAGCCAACTCTTGCTGTACTAATCTTTCCTTACCCTTTGTTCTCTCTGACTTCTGCTGGATACCGATGGTCAATAAATAATCATATTCCCTTAAGTAGAAAAGTAACTGCTGTAAAAGTCACATTCTTTGACTTTTGTTGATAAGAGAGGAGTAAGTCCTTTAGCAGGCAAAACTGTGGCTCAAGTAAAAATTCTCATTTGCTGGGCACGAACTACATAATGAAGCCATTAATCGTAGACTGCCATTGAAGGGAGTAAAACCTAGTTTGCTCAGAAGCCACCTACAAAGCATAAGGTGAGATTAAAACAATATATTGTGAAACAAGGTGAGACTAAAACAATATCTTCTGAAAAGTCTTTGACTTTTCAAGTACAAACAATACTAATTACAGGAGGGGCAGAGAAGTAAAATAATAGCAGTTACCCTAATTATCTGTAGTCTCTATTTTGTGTTGGATGGATGCTTTAGGTGTGCTTACTATCTGTTTGATTTCATTAATGATACTTCATAAATTATATGCAAATAAAGAATGCAGATGGGAATGATTTCAGACTAAGGATGAGGATTTTATTGCTGACTATCAAAGACCTTCTAAAATGCTAATTTTTTAGACACAGTCCTTTGATCACTACAGATAGTGAATGTTAATCAAATAAAACTCTGACATTGTTCTTGTGATTCTAAATGGGAAATGAAAAGTCTGCCAAATTTTAATTGTTCATTTGGGCGATACTATTATCACTTTGCAAATCTCAAATCCTGATATTAGAGAATATCCTTCTTAAGAAGAATAATATATTTCTGGAGACATGCCTGGATATCACTGTCTTGAGAGCGCAAGTACTCCTCACTTCTGAGAGCTAAATTAATACTTCCTCTGAGTGCTGCAGCAAGTTGCCATGCTGGGTGTATTGTGGGTTTGCATCAGGCAAGACTGGACAGAATATTTCTAGGTTAGCGAGAAGGTGGGGTGATGTGGACTGCCACACTCCTCTGACAGGCTGATGGCAAGGCTGGGGCCATGGTTCCCCCAGCTTTCACAGTGCTCTTTAGGTTGCAGAAGTGAGGCCACCACAACATGCCACCCACCATCCCACTAAGCCTTGGCCTCTATGGGCCTTGCAAATGCCTCCTTTTGGCACTCAAATCATGTAGCCAGCCAAGTTATTGTTTACTTGGAAAAAAACAGTGAAACAATTAGGAGGGAAAGGAAACACCCTTCTTGTCTTCTGCCTCACAATCCTCTGATGGGGGAGCTATAATTTAGCACCAAAGTATTAAGAAGCATCTTTGCTTATTTGGTACTAGGGGAAAAAAATACACCTTGGAGGAAAAACATAGTAAGAAAGAACAGCACAATTTTTTCCCTTTTCTTAGACTCAGGTCATGCATGTTTCCATTGCTCAGGTGTTTATTCTACCATAACTTAAGCTCTACACTAAAACTGAAACAATTATGAGATACTGTTTGTCGAATACCTTCTAACACAGACTTTCAGGTATGAATCAAGATACTGAGGGGGAAAGTACTCATTCATTTCATAAATATTAGGATTTTTTTAAGCATCCTTTTATATAAAGCTTTGATAAAACACCGCTATGAGTATTTTAATGTGGATTTTTCCTGTCCTTTTTAAACCTCAGTTATAAGCTTCTAACTTCCTTTAGATTTTTTAAGAAGGAATAAAACACTTTGCAAATACGTAAACTTATGCAATCCTGACTCTACATCCATACATGAGCCCTTCCCCATGAAACAAAGGGAAGCGTCTCAAAAGTGACATAGAGAGGGGCTGATTGTGGAGGAAGTGCCACCACCATCTTCAGGGATCAGCGTTAATTTCTTGTGGAAAGGGGCCAAGAGCCACTTCAATGGCTCTGGAGAAGAGGTTCTCTCCGTAAGCAGGTCTGGGCGAGGGTGAAGGGCAGACACATGGTGCTGCATCCCTTAAGGTGCTCCTGGCACCCAAGCATGCATGAGCCTCACAAGTCAGGAATCTCTGTCCTCAGGTAAGTTCCTGCCTTAGGCAGGGGCAGGGAGCAGTGGAGTGGGAGCGGTGCCTTGCAAAGGCACCCATACCTGAGCCCGGGGCAGCCAGTGCTGGGAGGAGGGGCCACGAAATGGGAGAGGCAGGAAAATTCCAGAGGGTAAAAGTTATGTTGAGATATGGGGACACCTGTGGAAAAGGCTTTGGCATAGCTGTCCCAGAGGTTATTATTACTATTTATTAGTTCAAGAGCAAAGAGCAAAGGCTCTTCTGTGCCTCTTTTCTTATTTCAATGTTAAAAAGTCACCATAAGCCAAATTAATCTTTAACAAAGAATACTTCCTCCTGCTTTTCCTGGGAACTCTATCTTAATGATGGTGGTGGCTGGGTCTCCCCTGAGCAGGTACACAGAGGGAGACCTAAGTCTTTCTTCATCAACCCTCATGATACAGCCAAAATAGCCTTTTGACATAGTGCCCGGCATGCAATTTGCTGAGAAGAAATGCTCCACTTTTCTGGACTCCTTGTGTTTGCAAGAGTTCAGATCTTGCCAGATAAGCACAAGGGGAACTGGTATTTCAGAGAATCACAGATTGGTTTGGGTTTGGGTTGCAAGGGGCCTTAAAGATCATCTAGCTCCAACCCTCCTGCTGTGGGCACCTTCCACTAGAGCAGGTTACTCAGGGCCCCATGCAGTCTAGTGTTGAGCATCTCCAGGGATGTGGAGTCTCTGGGTAATATTTTACTTCAAAACAGAAGTGTAAAGCCTTTTCAGAGCCTTTAATTACAGAACAAAAGTTGCAGGCTTGTCATCAGAAGTGGGCTCTAAACAATTTTTCACAGTGTGGATGAAGCAAAGCTTGTCCGCCTTAGAATCCCCCTGAAGTGCTGCTTCTCTGCATACACCATAGCAGGATTTCTCTGTCAGAGATTTTGTAGTCTTCAGCCTGGAGAGGAGATTTTAATTTCTTCACGTACACTGGCAAATTTTACAGTCAAAGCAGGAGAGGCTGCTTCAAGTAAGATTCAGAAGATCCTTCTTTTGTGTGCAAAATACTATTCTGCCACATACACATTGCACAGACACATCTCCAACTGTGGGGTGGTTCATTGTTCCATTGAGCCAGGACAGTATGTGGACCATGGTTTATCACTGTTCTAACACCATATGAAGCATTAATTTCTTAACTGGCAGCAATGTAAGTCAATGTAGTTTCTTGAAAGGCTGACTGCTTGGCATTCATCCTGCCCTTGAAAAGTCCTTCATCAGCAGAAGGGATGGTGGGGCTGATAAAGCAGAGGAGGATACCTTTGCTACATTTGGATGTGTGCCATGGAAAGCACCCATGTGCCAGCAGGGAAGTACCAGTGCTGGCCCTAGGGCACACTAGAAGGATATTGCTCTAGGGAGAGCAGAATCCAGGTATCAGTCACTGCAAATGTGTGCAGTAGTGATATGGTAAGAATACAGCTGAACATGGGATTATGTGTTTTTCCCTTAAATGTTTGCATTAATAAAGATGTAATCTGAATTAGAATGGGAAAACATGTAATAGATAATCAATTTATAATTTGGAAATTTATAATTTTCAAATAAATCTTATTCTGACTTAGTGCACTGTACCTTTTAACTTGCTGCACTGTATTTTATTTAGGTAGTGTTTAAGACATCCTGTAACAGACCAGGCATCTCTTTTGCACAAACACAAACTCCTAAGATTCCCTGCTTGGGATCTGGGCCATTTTTTTCTCAAGAATGTTTTCTACTACAGCCTCCAGGAAGTATACACACACAAAAGACACTATTTGGTCTGTAAATTGATGAGAAGTATGATGAAAATTAATGAAAATTTAGATCTGAGAACATGCTGGAGTGTATGTAGCTATTATCCACAATTGCACTGCAGGCATGTTAATCATATTGCATACATGGTGGTGTGAATAATCCATAGTAGCAGTGACCATGTAACCTGTGCTAAAAAATAAGTGATGGCATTGAAAGCGCCAGAAACCAGCAGGTAGTTCCTCAGTTCACCATGGACATTGTCTTTCCCACACAGTCCCTCAAACTTGGCTGAAGGGTAGCTCAAGCTTATTGTGGAGATGTAAAATTTTAATTGGAAGCAAATTCCTGTTTCCACTTTTATTCTACTGAAAAAAAATAGCATTGTAGAAGTCCATTACTCCTTTAACCATAGTCTATAAATGCTTTTAATTACATCACTTTTCATGGTATGACATTAATTACGACTGCTTAAAATTATGTACATGGCTCAGGTATCACAGAGAACAGTTTCTCCTGAAGTGTTATCAATAAAAGCATACATGATAGAGCTACAGATTTATGGCAAATAAATACTAATTTTACTTTTGCTAGACATAAACATATTGAGATGGTTAAAAAAATTTAAAAGTATTTGTCGAAGGAAATTTCCAATACACAGAAAAGTATTTTCTCTACTAATTCTCTCAAAAAAATTACAAACAGTGAAGAATATGTGATAAAAGCCATTTTTCCTTAGTACTGTTTATGGATAGTGCCCCACACACATGACTAATGATGGGCAGAAAGATGTAAATACACCTGAACTCTCTTGAATAATGTAAATGTCTTTCCTTTCCTTGTAGATCAGGTTTAAACTGGGTATAATCAGGTTATCTGTGAGAACATAATTATAAGAACCATCTATAATTATAAGAACCAAAAACTTGCTTTTCTTCTGTATTTGTGACAGTAAGACCACTCTAATTAATGATAAAGAATATAACGGGATTAATTTCTCCTGGTCACAACCATCCTAAAACTAACAAATTATGAAAAATATCAAAATGATCCCTTCCAAGTAATATCCAGTGAGAATAATGATGAGATTTCCCTTTTGTAATAGCTCTTTTGTGAACAGAAAACACTGGTTTTTGTGTTACAATGCTTATAGAATGGGCAAAATTTTGATTTAATTGTTTGTTTAGAAGTGGTCTTGGAAGCAATTTTCAAGCAGCTGTATTTCTGTAGATTATTCCCTCAGTGTTGTTCATGACATACAGTATTACTAAATGTCACAAATCATCCTGGGACACCACCTATTGTGCAGTGCAGATTATTTATTTTGTCAAGTCCAGGTTTTTCCTTCTTAGCTTTAGAATTTGGAAACAATCCCAAAGGTAATAGGGAAGTTTGAGAACTTACATATGCCTCTTGGCTGGCTCCCTTTCCTGTTTTCTTGGCCTCTCCAGGGACATATAATCAGTTCTACTCATGTAGTCCTTATGAAGTTGCCTACAGGCCTTCTCAACTTCTTACATTTCAGAAAAAAAAAAAAATTGAGCAGACTGTTTTGAAAACTAGGTTTTTTCTTTTAATTCACAAAGTCTAACTGCTTTTACAGTGCTGGATAATGAAGCAACATGTGACTGCTCCCAGCTCTCCCACACCTGCAATGTGAAGGGTTATTTATCAAATGCAGTAGTTTACCTTTTTTTGCTTCCAACCGGGTAAACCTCCCCCCAAAACAAATTTCCAGAAAGCAAAGAACTGTAACAATTGGTTGCTGCACATAGTGTTTCTCTATCATTACATAAAGAACTTCATAATAATCATAAAAAGCTGGACTGGTTATTCAGGGATTTCACAACTAGAGATATCTAGGTTTGTCTGCACTTGGATGCTCCTTTCAGCTATTTACCTTTTCTTATGATTTTGGTACAAAAAGGGTTGTTTTTTTTTCTAGATTCCTTCATTTACTAAACCAGACACGGGCCAAAAGGCATTGATGAAGTCCAGAACAAGATTTGGATTGATTTATTTGTTTATAGTCAAGAGGGAGAATGAATGCTGAATTCCAGCAACAGCTACATATTTACATGAATTTGAATCTAGCAAAATGAGTGGCTGTCTGCCAATTTAAAAATTCACCTCTCTTAAATCTTACAGGCTTAAAACTCATTTGTCAATAATCCTATTTTATTTATGAACATGTATTATAAAAGAAGAACCATCATTCTTTCTGTTTCTGGAGATGTTTGGGTTTCAAAATCTCACCTCCTGCTTTTGCAGCTGAAATAAGCACCCTTTGCTTGGGTGTCAGATGATGTCCTCCTCACATCCTGCCTATGGCACCCTCTCCCCACCAATATTGTGCAATATCTATCTTGAAAAGGATCAGCTTTGCTTTGAATGGAGCAGAAAGCCTCTTGAAAAAGTAGTATGTGGTTAGGCAGTGAAAGTGTTGCTACATGATGTATACCAAAGAACTGAATCAAAGACTTTTAGGCCTTTTGCTAACTTATTAGGCACCTCCTAAGCAAGACTTTGGGCTTTTATTTTCCAGCCTTAGTGGCCTTTTACCATTTTTTAATCTAATTATATCAAGCTTCGCTGGAGCCAGCCAGAGTCCCCACACACTGATCATCAAAAAGTGAAAGCGCTGCTTTAATTACACATGTATTCCTATACGTGGGCAGGTGTCATAGGTCTGGGTGTCACATCCTTCTCATATCCCAGACTCCTCATGCAGGAGTCTTATCAGCACCATCGCTGTGAATGCCATGATCACAGTTCTGGATATGTAGTAAGTGTTACAGAATAACATAAAATTTAATGGAGGATGAGAGCCTCTGTCCAATACTGCCAGATGAGCATCCTTCTGATGGCACCCTGAGTTGAGGTCTGCTGAGATACACGTGACAGTTCCTGAGGTAACTATAAACAGGGATTTTGTATAATCCCTGCAGAAGGATTCTGTATTCCTTCAGAGCCTGTTTTGTGCTCTCAAGCGACTTGGTGAGGGAAGAAATAATCTCCCTGGTGCTGGGTTGCCAAATCATGTTCAGCTCTGACAAGGGAAAGCCACGAGGAGAGGAAGTCTCAGGTGCTGGGGTTCAGGGATGTGGAGAGGGTGACTGGGAGGGATAGCCTACATAACCCAGGGAGATGCAGCAGGCCCAGACAAAGATTAGCTTTGATTTGGGAGGGGGTATTGTTATCCAGTGAAAAGGGCATTAGACATTGTCAGGAGGTCTGGATTACACATCCTCTGCATTGCTGCCAAGTGCTGCTGCTGTCTTGCTGTGTATTTCCTTGGGTCATCCCTCACAATTCTGCATCCCATCCCAAAGTCTGACAATCTGATCTGGCTCCTAAGGCTCTCCTGATGCACTGATTCCCCTTGCACAGAGCAGTCCTGATCCCCACCTATGCTTCCACAGCAAACAAGGGTGAATTCAGGTTTGAATTCACCTGTGGTAAATGTGGACATTTACAATGCCTTTTTTTTTGCTGTCTTCAATCAATTTCTTGCAGGAATAGAAGGGTTTATCAAATAAATAGACTGACAGCAAAACAGAAAAAATAATTAGTTTTCTGGATTTTTTTGCTCATGGTGGAATTCACAGCCATCAGAGAAGTGAGCACAATTAACTAACAGATGAATTTTTTTTTTTTTTAAGATTTTGAAGCTTTTAAGTGATTTTGCTGACACTATGTAGTAAGGAAGTCTTCACTGAGTCAGGAATTCCTTTAAAGGTCTTAAGCAATTAATAAGTTGAACTGAACTGATGAGTCTGTTACACTCATAATATTGTTCATGGACACAGAGGAAGCATACTTTATGTAAGCAAATCCAAAAACTGTTAGTATAATGGAAAATGTATCAGTCTAATTCTAGAATTGTTATTAGTTTAGATCTAATTGTTATTGAAATAGAATAATAATTCTTTTAGACAAAATCTCAATTATAGTAATGTGGTCAGTCCCTTTTCTCAGGCAAGCAGCAATAGGACAAGAGGACACAGTCTAAAGCTGTACCAGGGGATGTTTAGGTTGGACATTTAGGAAGAAGTTCTTCACAGAAGGGGTGTTTGGGCATTGGAATAGGCTGCCCAGGGAGGTGGTGGAGTCACCATCCCTGGAGGTGTTTAAGAAAAGACTGGATGTGGCACTCAGTACCATGGCCTGGTTGACAAGGTGGCGTTGGGTCACAGGCTGGATTTGATGATCTCAAAGGTCTTTTCCAACCTAATAAATTATGTGATTCTGTAAAACAACTGGAATAACACACACAGTTCTTAGTGATATCTTTCTTCTCAGGGTAACGGTCACCCTTGCACTGCATCTTTGACTCTTGAAGTGAGCAGCTTTGGGCTACTGGAAAGAGTGACACAGTAAGTCATCAGCCTCTGAAGTCCCTCTTTGGGTGGAAGATTGTATTGATGCAATTGGTTTCTTCTTCCTCTCTCCAGGATCCACCTGAGGTACTTTTGTTAGTTTGCTAAAATACTTGCACACTTTTCTTTTTCTTCCTCGGTCTACACTGTCACATTACGTCAGAATTTAATATATATGATGCCTTCTATATAGGTGAGTTACTGTGTCTTTGTTCTGCTTTCCCTAAATTAGTTTAGTGCACTAAACACTGTATCTACACTTTCTCATCCCACATCAGTCTTTCTTTATGCCACCCTCTGTGTCTGCTTCTCAGGGCCTCTGCTATTCTAACACAGACCTGTGTTTCTCTCCATCATTGTATTAGAGTTGTAAATATTTTATTCTACAGGACACAACTGCTTATCACTACTACCAATATAAAACTGAGATTATACCATGCAATGATAAACAAATAAATTATCTGTAGATACCAGGTTAGTGAGAAAAATTGCTGCTTCAGCCAAACTGAGTAAAACAAAGCTGCAGGCAGATGAAGGAGAGAGCAACCTGACAAGGCTCAGTCCGAAGGCTGTGCCAACTCACTGCAACAGTGATGGCCTGTCTGTAGCAATGGTGTGGCCACATTATGGAGTTACAGGGTTGCCAAAGCTCTAAAGTCTTCTGCCCACAGGTAGTAATGCTGTCCATCTCACTGCAGCAAGCAGTGCTTCTTACGCAGTTGTTAGGTCAGAAGGCACCTCTGGACATCATCTGGTCCAATGCCCAGCTAAAAGCTGGGCCTGGTTCAGTGACCTTCAAAAGACAATGGTTCTGCTCTTCAGGGCTGTTCTTAGCAGCAGCTTTTCCCACCAACTAAAATCCAAGGTGGGATACTGTTGTGGTTTAACCCCAGCTAGCAGCTAAGCACCACACAGTCACTCACATCCATCTCCCCTTCCCTGGCTAGATGGAGGAAGAGATAGGAAGGATGAAAGCAAAAAAACTTGTGGCTTGATACAGAACCAGTCTAATAATTAAAATAAAAATAATTGCAACACTATTAATAACAACAACAATAATATTAAGAAATGGGGAGGTGGGGGGCAGTGATGCAGAGTGGAAAGATAACAGAGATATAAAAATAAAGCCCAAGACAAGAGATAAAAATTGAAACAATTCCTCGCCACCAATCAAATGTTGTCCTCAAAGGGCAGTCCCCCCACCTACTTTATTGTTGAGCATGATGCCATATGGTATGGAATATCCCTTTGGTCAGCTGTGTCCCCTCCCAACTCCTTGTGCACTCCCAGCCTGCTCACTGGTGGGGTGGTGTGAGAAGCAGAAAAGGCCTTGGCTCTGTGTAAGCACTGCTCAGCAGGAACTGAAACATCCCTGTTATCAGCAGTTCTCAGCACAAATCCAAAACACAGCCCCTTACCAGCTACTGTGAAGAAAATTAATGCTACCCCAGCCAAAACCAGCACAGGTGCCGTAAGGTAAAGAAGCCAGAGTCAATGGGCTTAATTTTCTATATGAAATAAACCTCTCAAGCATCCCCAAATTAGCACTCTCAAAACTAAGTCCTACAGAATGATCATGACTTTAAAATAATAAATTTACACTTTTTAAATCAACTTTCTTTATGCTATATTGTTGGTCTAACATTATTTTAGTTGAGCAAGATGGAGAAATAGGAGCCTGGGCAAGGTATTGCTGGCACACCTTTCTAACTCAAGTTCATCCAGCAAGCTTGTCAATCCATTAAGAGGCCTTATCTCCGATAACACTGCACCTATTCCTGTGCAGAGCAGGAATTCCTTGTGACATGGGGGGGTTCCCAGATGCTGGAGTGTGTCTGCCTGGGTGGAGTGTGGAGCCCAGCAGCCTAGGGGAGAGCAGGGTGGGAGAAGTGAACAAGGAAGAGGATACTGACCTTTTGCTGGGACCCTTGGTGAGCTGGGAAAAAATCTGCCAGTGAAAGGTGCTGTATGTCCAGGATCACCAAAACCAGCCATATTTATATACCTGTCTTAGAAGTACATATTTTAAAGGAATTCACCCAATGTGTAATCAATCTACTCAGATGGAAATAATCAGCAGGGGTACTGGTGTTTTATTTAAGCACTGTCCTTGGTTATATTTCATGGAGATTTATATGCTTAAATAAGTCATAGAGGGGTTATTTGAGTGAAGCAGCCAGTGGCTTTACAGCATAGCTGAAAAAGAGCAGAGGCATCCTGCAACCCTGCATATTGAGCTGACACTAGGCCAGTGTGCCCTTCTCACTGTCCCAAGGAGAGTACTCTGTATTTCGAAAAGGAAAGTGAGTTCAATGTGGCAAAAATAAGATAAAGTTCAAAGGCTGTGAGTTGTAGTGGAGCAAATATGTCTAGAAATATGTAAAGAGAAGGTGCCCAGAGGATGGAGCCAGGCTTTTTTCAGTGGTCCCAGCAATAGGAGAAGAGGCAATGGGCAGAAACTGGTGCACAGGAAGTTCCGTCTGAATATGGGGAGGAATTTCTTTACTGTGGGGGTGACCAAGCACTGGAACAGATTGCCCAGGGAGGTTGTGGGGTCTCCCTCACTAGAGATATTCAAGAACCATCTAGACAAAATCCTGTGTCATGTGCTCTGGGATGGCCCTGCTTGAGCAGGGAGGTTGGAACAGATGACCACTGTGGTCCCTTCCAACCTGACCCATTTTGTGTTTCTGCGACATTTATTTCCAGGCAGCAATAGCAATTAATCATGGAAAGGATTTAGATGCCATGAGCTCACCATCTCTCATTTCTAAATAAAGTTCCCTGCTAAAAAACATATAACCAGTTGGAAAAGAAGTCATTCAGGCAAGGCTTTGACCCATCTTGCTTACAATGTAAAATGAAAACTTTCCTGATAAACAGTCTATAAATTGATGTATACATTTCCCTCTAGTGGCAAAGTGACATAGTCACTATTTGATCTCAAGTTAGTAATTAATCTGATGTTGTTTTGACTTCTGGCTGTTTTTCTTGTAATGTATCCCCATAATTGAAATTACCATGTTCTGGATTACTATTTGTAATTTTCCAGGAATTGAAATTACTCCATTTCTCGTTCATTTTTTTTTTTCTCTTGAAGTTAAACATCAACCTTGTTCACTTCTTGTCCCTAATGCTGTTCTTAAATTTTCCTATTTCAGATTTCCTGTAAGAAAAACAGTAATGAATAAATGTTAGCTATCAGCTCCATGAATCTCAGCCTAAATCAAGTAAGTGGGTAGACAAAGTCCTGATTGATTTATGGTAATGGAGAAATTTTTCATAACCCTAAATAAATCTAATCTTTCTTCTTAACACAATTCTTTGTTATTGTATCCTTAAATGACCTGCTGGTAAATAACTGTATGTTTGTCTATATAAGCAAGTTCTTAGTAAGTAAGATATTAGCCATAGACATTTGTTTCTCAGCTTTGGTCCTTAGCCAGTTTGTCCTCAGTTGTCCAGTACCCCACAGCAGAGATGACTAACCAAAATGTTGATAATAGACCAGACAACTGGTCCTAATGTTGCACCATGCAGTTATGTGCTGTCTTTAAGAATTTGAGATTTTTGTTGAAAGTTATGTAGATATTCTAATATTTCCCCCCAAAGCCTTATCATTCCAGTACATTTTTTGCTGAGGCAAATACACTGATGCATCTTCTAAATACTTTTACTCACTTTTGACAGGACCAGAATACAACTAAGTGATTAGGGTTACTTGTGATTGTACCGCTGGATATATGTGGATATGGGCTGAACAAGTGTGGACTGAATTGAAGGGTAGCAAGAGTATGTAATGAGATTCAAACTAGGAAAACCATGAGTTCATTTGACTGTGTTGGGCCCAAGATAGAGAGGGGTCAATCGATGGATGCTGATGGAGGGGAATTGTCAGAGTACAGAAAGATGCAACTGGGCAATGTTAGCTCAGTGGGAGGGAGCTATGGGCCCCCTCCCTTCCAGGCTTGGGTCCAGATTTGTAAAGACTGTTTTGTTTCATCCCCACCATTTCTTCTACACGTATTTCTGAAAGCCTTTCCTCTATCGTTGGAAGTGGTGATATATATCACACATTTGACTTACAAAGTAATTATCCCCTTCTTTATGCTGGCCTTTCGGGGCTCCTCCAAGAACAAGCTCAGCCATACCTGCTGATGATATATTTGAGGAAAACCTTTCCCAGTCCCACCCTTCTGGGTGTTGATAGGGCAGCAAATTAAAAATTCGAAGCCTCTGGCATAGGGGTGGCTCTTTCAGATACAGCAGAAACTGAAGATACCTTCTCCTATCGTTCTTTGATGTTAATCAGTTATCAAGACATTGGCAGGTTCCAGCACTCTGTCTAAACCAGTGATGTCATTTCTACAAGTAGAAAATTGGCAAACCAGCCCTGTTTGTTTCTTCAGTCCTTATGAGCTCTGTTATTGCTATTTCTGATTGAAATTCAAGGCCTTTGGAAATTCAGTTGATGTTAGAGCCAAACTCAGAACTCAAGTTCTCCTTTCCTAGACACCTCTTGGGGCAAGGACCAGAGCATACCTCCTGTGCTAGAGCTGGCTTGCCTAAAGACCACAGGCAGCAGCTGAGTGACCAGGAACATTTTTTGGAGGGTCACCTTGTCCTTGGCTAAGCCATAAAATCTCTGTAAGAGATTATACAACAAAATGTGACTGTAGTTGAAATACCAAGAACAGACATGATTAGTGAGTCAAGAATCTCTCACTTTTTTCCCTTTTCTTTTCTCACAAAATGCTCATACATTACTCAGAAGTCCTAAAGCCACTTGAATCCACTCTCCACGTGAAAGAGCTTCTCACTTCATGCCTTGTCCAGTGCCACGTAACTTTTTTCAGGCATATGATTTTATAAATTAACATTTACCAATCAATTTATCCTCTCTATTGCACAGTACCTTACCATGACCAGAGAAACTGAAATGAAGAAAATCCTCTCTAATTCATACTTGCTCAGAGACCCCACCTGCTCTTCAGTGATTCCCTCTATGCAGCTTTTTTTTTTTTTCATACGTGCTGTCAGTTTTATACCCAAGGTAGTGGGAGAGTGCTAGCATTCCTCTCTCAGGGCAGTCACAGGAATTCCTAGGGTGCTCACTGCTCAGAAATGGCAGGCATGGCAGAGGCTTACACACAAGACAAAGATGGAAATAAATGGAAAACTTAACATAGCTATAAATAGGCAGAGCTATTATTTAAGCTTCCACATATAGGAATTAGCTGCCTTAAGGAAGAGCTTTGGTATGAAAATTCTCTAGAGAGGATAACTGGAAAGGCCCCAAATAATCTTATGTTTGCCAAGTGACAAAAGCCAGTAGTTTGCTGCTTAAAGGGTATTGGATAGGATGCCAAAAAGTAACAAAACATCCTTTTGAATCTAATAAATATAAGGAGATAAGTAATTTCATATTATCAAAGATAGTATGGGCAACCCTATTGCTATGGGGAGAGAGCATTTTTCACTGTAGTCACTACTGAGCCTAGCAGTAAAATCTAGTGATGAGAGACTGAAGCTAGAAAAATTGCTATTGGAAACGAGGTACAAAATTTTAATTGTGAAGTTGATTAACAACTGGAGGACCTCATTACAGACTGAGATGTATTCTTCACCACCTAAAGTCTTTATATCAAGGCTGAATGTCTCAGAAACAATTTTGTTATTTCCTCTTGAGATTACTGGACCATATACAGAAATCACTGGGAGGAATTCTATGTTCTGTATTTTCTCAAAGGGGTCAACATGGTCCCTTTCGACCTTAACACCTGTGAAAAAAATCAGAGCCATTTTCCTTCCCTGTAATAAGAAGGCATTCTTAGAAGAAGGCATTCATTATGTCCATGACATATCAGAGAGGATGAATGGAGAAATGTGATAAACTTAACCCAGGAAGAAACATATGACTTTACTTACAGAAGGAAACGTCAGATGGTCTTACCATTGCTGTCAGGCTGTTGCTGGCTCACACAAGATCAGGTGCTGTGTTTATACAGCATCTAGCACAGAAGGATGCCAGTCTCTAAAAAGGTAGGCACTCTGACAGAAAACTAAAGGTCTGAACAAAGGAAAACCTGCTCCTTGGGATTACTGCTGAAGTACAATGACCGAGGAGGTTCCCAAGGCCTCCAATTTCCAGGCTGGCGTGAAAGGGTGGGCTGGGTTGAGTTTCTCAAATGTATGACACTTAGGTTATGTGACACTGACTGACTGCTGACTTTTACCATCAAATTGTATATATTTGACTGATAATTCCATTCTTTGCCATTTTAAAGACTGTGGGAAGTTTAGCCATTTGTTTCTGCAGAAATAGGTTTTGGCTCTTCAAATATGCGTAGACCTGGAAACCTGAGCTTGATCCTGTTTTCTCTCCTTTAAGAGTAGGACTTTAGGCTCAGTAGAAAGATTTCCTGGATAAAATCAGTAAGAATCTGGTCCTGTGCTTTAGGTTCAATTCTGAAACAATCATAATAGAAGTAAAAGCTGTACCATTTTCTGGGATAGGACAAAGATTGAGAAAGCAACCCCCTCCAAAACAAACAATGTAGTTACAATGGCAGAAGAAGGCAGGTGAATAAAGCAAACTGGATCCACCAAATGAAAACATGATGATGCTGTAACACTACCTTCCTTCACTGATCTCACCCAGTCCAACGTTCACATAAATCAGGCAGGGGTGTGCCTGAGAGGCATTAGTTCATTGAACACATCTGACCCTGGTCAGAGACTGCATGATAAACTGTAGCATGGCTCCAGGCACTCGCCTTGGGATTGAGCAGCAGCCTGCACAGATATGCCCTGCTGAAATGTATCCAGATGATCTGGTTCACCAGGTCAAAATGATCCCAGCTTCCCTCCCCACCCTGTGTCCCACCTGGCTCATCCATGAGCAAGGCTTACCATTCCTGCAGGCTCCTGGTGGCGTGGGGCTGAGGTAAGCTGGCAGGAGGCTGCCGGGCAGCTCTCTTAGAGGCGCACGCTCCATTTCACGCAAGGCAGCAAAGTACACACACACGTGGCATTTTCAGAAAATCTGCTCCCTAAGTCAACACGAAAATCCCCGCTGACGTCAGCAGACACAGACGCAGGTCTCTGCTCAGTGCTTTTACACTCGTTCACCCCTCCTTGTAGGTGGCGGAGCAGGACACCTCCGCCTGTACACATTAATCGGTGTGACACTGGCGTGAGACGGCGACACAGAGATCAGTGCCAGCCCTCAGCTTTAGCAGGTCTCAGTTCACCTGCAAAACAAAGGTGTGGAACAGACCAGGTGTGGAATCTGCCCAGCTTGGTACTGAGGGGAGGTGACCTCCTACAAGGTGCTAATAGCCTGACCAAACTGGCCCGATGGGAGGAGACACTTCCTGGGAGATTCCTGAGGGAGAAATGCCTCGGGAGAAATGCCTCAGGAGAAGCTCAGGATCTGACCACTTAGAAAAATTAGGTGAAAATCCATTTGTCTTACTTCAGATGATGGAAGTTCATTTTTACCAATAACTGAAATCCCTTTTCATGTATTTTCCAAATAAACATATACAGCGAGCATCCCCTTATATTTCTTCTGCAGCCAGTCAATCCACATCCTTTAAATAAAAATATTGATAGGGCAGTTGCAACCAGCAGTGCTTTTACCTGTGTTTTCTCACAGTGTACAGATAAAAAACTCTTTGTTAGAGCTGGCTCGGGCTGTTTAGGGTGGCAATAGTTGCTGTGATAGGGATATACTAGAGCTCTGCCTTGCATTAGTCTCCAGGTAGGCCATGCTCTCCTGTCCCTCCTTCCCTCACCTTTCTCATGCCCTGGGGAAGCCTCTCTGCCTGCCTCCTCTGCTCCCACACCTGACCCAAATCCTCACCCTCCTTCCTTGACATGATGCCATATCCCCACACCCAGTGCACACGTCCTTCCTTCCCGTTACACAACTGTGCCGGAGGAGCTGTGGTCTGCCTGCAGACATCCCAGGCTGGAAGTGTCTCTGCAAAGCAAGCTTAGCTTGAGATGAATGCTGTAGCAATACCTCAGGTGAAGTCTGCTCTTCAGATGTGACAGCGCCTTGTGGTCACCTCTGGAAAGGTAGCCCTGTGTTTCTGAGGAACACCCACGCAGATATTTGTGTAAAGAAGACCTGGCTGGTCTTACCCACACTGAGAGATATCCAGTGTGGATATCCTCTCCCAGCCAGGATTTCTCATGCAGCTTCAGACTGTGACAAGGTGTGAAACCCAGTCCTGAGAGGGGCACTTAATGACAAAAACCATACACTTAAAATCCTTTCAGACTTCACAAAAATAAGATCAGTCACTTAAGTTACTGGCATAGATTAACTCTGTTGATGGTCCCTGGAAATGCCTGCGTGTCCATCTTGTCAATGGGAAATACTCAAAGCAATTTCACCTGAAATCATCCTAAGGCTAAAGAGGAAAAATAAAGACAGTGGGAGGTGCATTGGCAGATGGATGGGATGTAAGGAAGTTGTCATTACTGTATGACACTGGAGCATGAGAAAGCACCTTTTACGCAATATTACAAAGAAATTTCAACAAGGTATGTGATGCATGCCAACCAGTGCTGCCCCAGAAGCTGTCATTGCAGCAGCTGGTACTGGCAGCCTGGCAAGGAGCGCTGTGAGACACTCACTTTCTCTAATAATTTAGAGATTGCTCCTGCCAGCTGCCGAGCATGCCCATTTTCTGTCCCTTTCAGCTGAAGGTAAGGACAGTCATATCTGCATGTCAAGAAGCTTTGGCAGGATGACAGGCTTTGAGGGCCAAAATTTCCTCAATAAGATCACATTAAACATTTACATGTTAAAAAAAAAATCTGGAACTAAAATAAAATATCAACAGCTCTGTCTACTGATACATAAACCTCATTTTCTTGCCTTTCTCCTGATCTGGTTTTTAAAAACATGCTGAATTGTGGGAAGCCATTCCAGCCCTGCATAACGAAAATGTAGTCTGTGGAATTGATGAATTGCAGCTTAGCTGTTAAATACGGAACATCCAGCCTTTACTGCAGCCACAAACAAAGTTCTTGGCAAAATTTGCCGAAAACAGAAAATGTCATACATGAATAGAAGGACATGTCTTGATAAAATACCTGAAGGAGAAAGCTTACCTTTATATCATGCATGTTCTTGTCAAGAATAGTCCGGATAATCTGAGACAACCAATGGATTCCTAATTTTGAAATTATGTCAAATTCTGAATACAGAAATAGTAATAGGATGGTAAGATCATGTTATGGTCATCTACTGTACAGAGCATCCCATGGTATTCAAATAAATACAGACGTTTTGTAATCCCTGAGAACACATTTGATCTGCGGAGAGTTGGACAGTTTAAGGTTTTTAATAGTCCAGAATGTTTTTTATGCTGCAGTTGAGAAAGCAGCTTTTAAGTAATTCAAAGCAGAGACTACTTTGAGATAAGTAGACTTTTTAACACTCTTGCTACTTCTTCCATTCATTGACTGAGGAATATCATTGGCAGGGATATGGTGAACATCAGTCAAATCCTGGAAGACCTAGATTTCACAGGTGATATCTGAATCATTGACCAGACATGATGGCATGTGGCTGCAGAGACTGACAATGGGAGGAAACTGAAACACAGAAACTTACAAAGCAGGAAGCTGATAGAGCAAGGAAGATAGAAAGGATATTGAATAATGTAACAAAACACACAAACTGCAGAAGTAGAGTCATTCAGGCTGACAACTTTGTGAGTTTGGTCCTGTGATATGAAAGGAGATTATAGTACTGGGACTGGAGGGAAACCAGTTGCTTTTACTGTTTCAAAGGATGTGTAAATTAAGATTAATGGAGAAATAAACTTCAATTCTAAACAGAAATGTAAATAAAATTTTATTGAACAGGTCAGAGACACTGGGGATCACAAAGGAGCTGATGAGAATACTTCTAAACATTGCTCTCCCTCCACATTTTAGACAGTAATGGATGGTTGGATGGATGACAAATGAGAGCACAGTATGGTACAAGGGAGATATATCAAAGCTCCTATTAAAGAAAGTGGAAATTGATTAGCCACTGTCTGAGGAAATCAGATATCAGAGCTAGCAGTCAAACCATGGAGGGGAGTTCCAACAGGGAACAGAAAAGAAAGGAGGACCATAAAGGTTTGTGCTGAAAAAGAACTGTCTGGCTTGGAACGACGTCAAAGAGCACTCTAAGATGAATTATGGATCATCTCAGAGGCCCTAAGTGTCTCCTAGATAAGTAATATTAGGAGGAGACTTGTCCAGTGTGCCTTTAGACAAGTCTCTATGAATTGCATTGGAAAATGCAGCTCTGTTAAAGTGGTTTACATGTGTTCTCATGAGGATGACACTTGACTGTGCCTTGATGATACTTTGCCTCCTTAATCGATACCTGGTTGAAATATATGGCAACTGTAATACAGGACATTAAAAAAAGACAGTTTTTATTTTTTGCTCTGTACTACTCCCCTGCTGATGGCTACTGATGTCCAAAGCAATTGTTGTGACACAGACACATTTCAACTTTTTCTTACCTTGTCACATCAGTGACCTCACTCAGCTTTCCTCCCTTCTCTTATCTCAATGACTCTCCTGTTTCTTATTTTGTTCCACACCAGCCAAACTTTTTTCTCAGCCTCTTGTTTCCCCTTTACCTTTGATTTCCCTCACTGCCTTTATATAAATTTTGTTGTGACCACAAAGCAGGAACCACGAAGTGGACTTCAAGTTATATGGAGGGGAGGAACAGACACAAGTAGGGACCAGACACAAGGATCTGTATTTTCACACGTTTTGTGGAAAATACAAATCACTTTCCTTCATGGAGGGACCAAGTTTCCCTCCTAGGAATCTACAGCAGAAATTGTTCTCAGAGGAGGAGAAAAATGTTTTGTATTCCATATTGGCACAAAGTTAGCTAGTAATTAGTTTGGGTGAGCTAAGCAAAACATCAAAAGAAACCATATAGAGCACACACATAGCTTTCATGTCAAGAACCTTGCAGAGTGATTGCACCATGCCTAGTGCTTATGAGTCCAGGAAACTATCCATCTAACCAAAATACCATCTTTCATCAGGCAGGCTACTGGAACTAGACAGATTTGGAATTATTGACATTTAGAAACTCATTTTCAGAGACAGGCATCAGCCAACAAATGGGAAATATCTAAGCCAAAGAGACTATTATAATGTGCAAAATAAATAATGCACACACTGAATTATTTATTAATTAATTAGTGGTGTCATAAACAAACTTTTACTGCCTAGCCTTTCAAAAAGTGTAAACTCATCTAAGTAAAAGCCAACTCAAGCTAAAAGAAAGGGAATATTATTCTGGATATTGAAGGCAGTGAAATAAAAGTCTTAAAGAACATTTTTGCCAAACTTCCTACCATTGGGTTCACAGAGTCTGGAACTACCAAAATACCAATGCAAACGATGGTATCTCTAGTGTAGTGATTTATCAAAATATTTCACAAAGTTCTTAACATACACTGTTAAGAACACAAATTCCTCAATGTAATGTCAATCTACTTATCCTAATATTAACTCATCTTTAATTGCCAGTTACTCATGACTTATTAGCAGTTCTTTCCTTGAGAAACTTTGCCAGTAAATTGACAAAGAGTAGCAGTGGCACAAATATTTGTTCATGCAAACCTTTTTTCCTTTAAATACAATGTTATTAGAACAAGTTTCTATAAGGTGTACAGTTTTCTTACCTTGGAGCTGCTTAGAGAGAGTTAAGCTCTCTATCTTCTTGTCTGCTAAAATCATAGTCCAAATGATTCCCAATCCAGTCTCAAAGAGAAATATCCTTCAGCTCAATTTTTGGAATCATGGTTTTTGGCTGAAAATGCTTTAGGGAACTCTCACTCTATTACAAACTCACAGAGTAATGCAGGCAAAATACGAAAAGCCCTGAAGTGAAGTAGACCCAACCATTCCTTGATCCCACTAAAATTGAGCTTGCCATGTGAAGACTTAGCTGTTCTGGCAGTTTCCTTGGCTTCTTCCTAACATGTTTTCTGAGGAATAGCATCTGGTGGAAAATAGTTTCTTCCTCCCACAAAACTACAAGACTTTGAAATTTTTCCTATCCTGAGTTGGACCAAGCCCAAGACTTTTAGAAGCAGTTTGCAGATACCAAGAGATGCCTCACCAGCCAAGAGGTCTGAGGTGTTCATCACTGACTATCCTTCTCCCTGGGCTAGCAAGCCATTTGTTCCACCTGCCCTAAGATGAGAGGAACCATTAATGAAGAAAAGAAGCAATTATGTCTGCAAAATGAGCAATTTTTTATAACAAGCATAGGAGCTTTCACAGAAACCACCCAAAATACATTCCTTATCACTCCCCAACAGAGAAAACAGTTGGGAAGGAAAACAGTGAGTGCTATTCCCTTGGCCTGGAGCTGGCAGGGTATGTATCCAGCCTTGGGCTTTTTTCTCATCCCAGAGGAGGGCTCTAATCCCAACCAAACGGGATGTTATGACCAAATAGCCTGTTTTGTCTTTACAAACACTTCCTATTCTCTCCCTTAAAATAAAAGTGAAGAAAAAGAAAGGGAGAAGAGAAGAGAAGAGAAGAGAAGAGAAGAGAAGAGAAGAGAAGAGAAGAGAAGAGAAGAGAAGAGAAGAGAAGAGAAGAGAAGAGAAGAGAAGAAAGAGAGAAGAGAGAAGAAAGAAAATATTAAAAGGATTTGTTGGATACATACACATCCTAGTGAAAGACTCTCAAGCCTGACCAGAGCAGACAATGTCTGATGAAAAGCATTTGGCTGCAGAATTCATGACCAACTCTATTTGAGAACTGTTATTCAGAGGTAGCTTTAACCACTACCACCTCTCTCTGGGCTCCTCAGTGTTTGCTTTTCCACGGCCCCTGGTAAATTTGCACAAGGGTTCAAGGTCTGAAGCCGTGCGTGCACCCTTTGCCAGCCTTGTTTTTGTGACGTGTGCAGGAAGCTCCAGGGCGACCTTTGCAGTCGGGTTTCGGTGCCCGCCGCAGGCGCTGCCCTCGGAGCAGCCTCCCTGCCGCAGCCCCGGCCGGAGGAGCGGGGTCGGGACGCGCCGCCGGGAGCGGGATGCGGGATGTTGCCAAGTGACTGCCAATCTCATGAAGCAATGCGGAGCTGCTGGGGCTGCCCGACCCTCCGGGACAGTTTCTGTCACTTGGCCCGCAGCTCTGGGCGGATATGATTTCTTGGCTTTGCCCCCAGCGCAGCCTTCCTGCCAATTTCTCCGCATTTGCATTCTGCTGGTGCTCCCAACAGAAAAGGCATTGCTCCCACCAGCACCAGCCACACCTGCTGGTGGGTCACAGTGGCCCAATTCACAGCACAAACCTTCCGAAACTTCAGCCTCCCCCACTGCACCTTCTGCATCTGCCTTGAGGCATCCTGTGTGCTGATCTCTCCCAGGATAAGCCCCTGTTCCCTTTGCCTCTCTCCCCATGGCACATTGCATAAGCCAGCATGTCTACAAAAAAACCTCCAGAAAAAAAAAAATTAAGTCTATTCTAAATATGAAGGGGATAGCAAAGGAAAAATAAATATTCTACTTAACTTTCAGATTCTTGATAACAAAAGCTTTGTTGAGTCTACAACTAAAATATTAGGGAAAGACCATCAATAAATGAGATTTCTTTGGATGAACAGGAAACTGCAGGAAAAAGGACAAAATTAGAGTGGGGTAAAATCAGACTAGAGTGAGATGAAATCCACAGTGGGATCAAGTGGTTGACAGTGGCTAAATTAAGAAGACATAGCTGAAGAAACACAATATTTTAGGCGTGATTTTAGTTAGTAGATAGAAGCAGGTATGCATGGAAAGTAATCCAAATTCATTGTGCACCAGCTGGTGTGAGCGAGCACAGTAAGCACAGCCCAGGCACTGGTACAAGTTGTACACAGCCCTAGGGCACAGTCCATCCACTAGTCACTTCTGACTGCACTTCTTCACACCACAAAGGCAATGCAATTACATGTGCTCTTGCTGTTCCTCATATCTTTTTTTGGTTTTCTGTCTCTTCTTTCTTTTCCTTAAATTCTCAGTCTGTAACTTAAAAAAAGGATGATATCACTTAGTAGAATGTAATTAGCCTAAACAAGGGAAATTGAATTTACTAGGAGGAAATCCTGGTTTTGCTCTAATGCTTCCTGCCTGTTCTGGAGATTAAGCTCAAAAAGATCAAAGGAAAAATACCTGTTCTATCATCAGTATGCTTTTCCTTAAAATCTCTGGACATCAAATGTGCATTTATTTTCCTAACCAGCATAGGTATTAACTCATAGTCTCACTGACTGGCATCAACTTATAGCACATGACATGCATGGTTTCACCCCTTCCAGTTCTCCCACAGGAGGTTTGCCCCAATTGCCAGTATCAATTTCAGCTGTACTGTCCTGCTTCCTTAGCCCACCTTTTTTCTGTACAAGCTTTCTTCCCTCAGTCCTGCTCACATTTCATAGCATGCAGATGCTCCAGGTGAGGTATTCGGGTCAACTTCACCTCCTTTACCTGCTGCAGGGGGTTCACCTTGCTGAAGACACTCAAAATAGGTGCAGCAAGGATGCGCTGGGGACAGGAACTGAGAGAGCAGTTTCTCAGTATCTTTTGTAGAAACGTGTTGGATTGAGGTGCAGCAGCACTGGCCAGCTGCGCTGCTTCAGTGACCCATGGAGACTTGGAATGTACTACCTATCTCACACACCAGTGACGAGAGTGCAAGCAGACTGCCCTGTGCTGCTTTATGTATGGGCAGCAATGCAGAGCAAGAACAAAGAGCTCTGCTCCAGCTGCAGAGCTGTCCAGAAACAGGTGTTTAGCCTGTGGGAAGCCAAGACGTGAGGTTATGTTAGGCCATGGTCCCTTTTCCAACTCCATGAATGGCAAAGAAATTTCGATTGTGTCACCCTCTCCTTGGACTCAGCCTGGTTGCTTGTGGAGAGGCAGCACAGGATCTCACCACATTTGTTCTCAGGCAAAGTGATCTCTGCTCTGTCAGTTTGCCTTTTCCAGAGGTGTTTCCTGCTTTGCCTCAACACGTGTTTTGCTCTACACAGACTATGGCAGGATGCATTGTACCACCCACTCAGTCTGTCATGCTGTGCTCCACGGTGATGTCCCTCCAGGATGAACAGGCAGTGACACAGGAGAATAATTCAGGAGACCAGCCTGTTTCAATCAGTCTCAGTCGTGTCCCAGGGGTGCCCAGTGGCTCTCACACGTTGATGCTTTTCTCAAGGGTCCCTCTGTTCTTAAGAGTTACTCTCCTCTGGATCTGCCACCCCTGCTCACACCAAAGATAAAGCTGGGGAATTTTGGAGGGCACTGCTCCTGCCATGCCTTGTTCCAGCCCTGCCTTGTTCACACATCCATGGCCACACGAGGCAAGAAGTGTTTGCTGTCCAGGCCCTGCCCAGGCTCTCACTGCTCACTGGTGCTGCATATATTTCTCTTGTTGCATGGGAAAAAACATTAGTCTTAGTGTCCTTGGGTGTTTTTTAATAGAAATACATTAATTTGGACAAAGGAAGTTAATCACCTTTCACTAAAAATAGGGATGACTGCAGTGCAGATCTAGCAGCAGTATAGATTTGCGGTGGTTTAATGTTAGGACCCACTCTTGGAAGAATAGCTCAATATTCCAGCTTTCTAAATGTTAAGATACATGTCTAATTGTGGTCCATTTAGAGAATATAGTTCAGACATCTAATACATGGCCAAAAGTGAAAGGTACTTCTTAAAGTCTTGGGTGGCAAGCAGACAGCTATCCTATCCCTATGTCCTAGCACTACCTGCAGCCCCCCCAGCCCAGCAAGAACTTTCAACATTTTCTGCTACTGCAGGTCAGCTTCTTTGTCCTGGCTCAGTGCCACCATGCTCTGCACTTTGACTAGTTTATACCCAGGAAAGGCAGGGCTATTTCACGGCTAGAGTGTCTGAGTGGGGCTAAGGACTCTTCAGCACCCATCTCCCTTCTGCTTCTGTTTTTGCAGAGCATGGTGAGCCCAAACAGAATCATTTAATCTCATTATGTTTCCACCACTGTGCTTATAAAGACAGAAAAAATGGGACATCCTCTTCAAAGCACTTGAAAAATCTGCAGATGGAAAGTTCTGTAGAAGAGCAGAGAAATTGAATGCTTTCTAACTAGCTCTTTGCTAATAGAGAGATGTAAAATTGCTGGATTCACTAATTTGAAATGGTAAGCTGAAAACATGAATTTTTTTCTAGGTAAGATTTTTTAGATTGTCAAATTACAACACCCAGTATTAAATTTCATAACTTTGAAAGATTATGAGCATAATAAAATGCAATATGCCAAAAACATCTTACTCATGTCAACTTAAACAAAAAGTTCGCATTTTTCAGATCTTTGCATGTGTCTACAAACTGAGCAGTGACCCAGCAGCTGTGCCATGTGTCAGTGATGTGAAACAGGTTCTGTCCCTCACACCCGACTCAGAAGAAAATTGTGAGGTCAAGGATTGCCTCACCTCTGGGAGTCTGACATCCAAGGCATTTTGATGCCCCAGAATTAGATAGGACAGCAGGTACAATTAGGAAAAAGGCAAGAAAAAAAAAGATTTTCCAGCTCTCTTGTGTTTTTCTCTGGAAAAAGCACATTTAGGTCGCTCTGCCAACAGTCAGGCACGTGCATTGTGTAAGGTTGAGTGGGTCCTGTGGGTTACTGAGCTGTCACTAAATATGGACAGAAATTTGTATTGTGTATAGAAGATGGGCTGCCCAGAGATTTTCTTAAGGGCTTGTTCTGCAAAGAACAAAAAACATGTCAGAAGGGCTGCTCCCTTTCTCTGTCCAAATGATCTCAACATGAAGAAACTACTGTTCTGCACAGCTAAAGGCTCGAGAGGGTTGTAAAGGTCATAACAATATAATGTGAATATTAAATTTTCTTGCTAAGTTTCCGAATAGCTGTTTGTGACAGAGTATTGTGATAAAATCAGCATATATGCTGCGGTGTGGTGCAGACTGGGTAAGCAGGATGTACTCATCCTTCTTCTTGGTCTTTAGCCTTCAGTGGCAGTTTTGGCAGAGACAGCACCATTTAGCATCTTTAGAAATAACTCCACCTCTGCCTTTTTAAACTAAGGTCTTTCTGACTTGTGCAATTGCTACTCATTTAGGGACTGAAATAGACACAGCCATGAGAAGGTGTTTTGGTGGGTAGGTCAGCAAAAGCAACCAGGGTAAGCAGTGTGGAATGCATGGGATGCCTAACCTTCCTTCAGTTCCGATGCTGCAGCTTCCTGCCTGGACAAATGGATACAATCTGAGCCCAGAAGGATATCAGATGTGTTGGCTCTGATTAAAACTATTACCTCTCATTGTAAATGTTGCCTCTCTAGATAAGGCAGGGGCACAGCAATTGGCAATGAGACAGTCCCCTTAGCCTGCAAAGACTTCCCTGAGTGTGAGATTCATCTCACAGAGTGGGATAAACCTGTTTTCTCTGATTTAAAGTAAAACCGACAGTTCTCCATTATTCCATCTAGCAAAGCACAAGGAATACTAACCCAAACTTGAAGCAGAGGCATTACATTTTTCTCTTCCAAACCAAACGGGGCCTTTCCATAAAGGTATCAACAGCCATAACAATCTCTGTAGCCAAGGCTGGATTAATGCATTAGCAACAATTAATGGAATCACATTGCAGAGCTTTCAAAATCAGGAATTAAATTGAATTCCATTGAATTTTCCTGGGTGGTACCTTTCTTAATCTCTTGTTCCAAGTGAAAGGTGAAAAGTCTTTTTTTAAACTTCGCTTTATTACTAAAAATAAAACAAGCACAGATGAACTTTGAAGTATATATAATTGAGTCTCATGTGATCAGAGGATCCAGTGTTAACAGGGGCTCTCTTACTTTACATAAGTTAAATGATGATGTTCTCAGCCAGTGCTAGTGGAGAGCATGTTATTGTTTGCAAACAGCATAAATCTGCTTTTGATTTGTAACATTGGTGGATCACCTCTAAGAAACAGACTGAGTTAATTTTAGGTTAGTGTTTATAATACATCAGTTTAGATCTGTCAGGGCATTACAGTAAAATTTAATGTTAAGGATTCCACTGAATTTCATGACAAATCCTAATACAGAAGCTGGAAACCTTGGGTTTCTAAGGTGGAAGCTGTATTTAGCTTTAACTCTACATGATATTTAAAGACTTATTAAAGCATTTTCCAGAGCTGCACTGGCGTGAGATATTGCCTGGGAGTGAGCCTGCAGCTGTTTGCTTGCAGCACACACAGGAACTGTGTTTCTTCTTGTGGGGCAAGTTGGCGCCTTTTTGTTTCATGGCGATTGTGTTTTGCTGGATGCAAATAAATAAATCATGTTTGTGAGGCAAGGGCGGCCCTTCGGTCCCGAGAGCAGCCCACGTTCCCTGTGAACAGTCAGGAACCTGTGTCCTGATGTTCACTGCAGCAGAGCAGCGCTCTCCTGTCACAGCAGCAGCCCCTCTGTGCTGCAGAGAGCGAGCGGGGCTGTGCCGAGCCGCAGCGCTGCCTCCTCTGCAGGTACACCCTGCTCCTTCAGCTGGGTGTGCCAGCCTGGCCAAACCCAGCCCCGGCGAGCAGGTAAAGAGCAGCACAGCTGCTGTTTTGCCCCACATCTCGATGGAGCCAGGGAGGTTTTCTAGTAGCGTTGCAGAAGTGGTTTTTTGCTCCTCTGTCTCCATTGCCATAAAAGGAGGAGAAGAGCACTTTTCTACTCCCAAGGAAAACTGTGGCTAAAAACAAATGAAGGGTTTTGAGTCACTCAGTAACAACGATGGGTATCAGATAGCATAAAGCAGAGATCACTTGTCTTCTGCATTCTCTGTCAACTGGTTCATTGCTTCCAGACTTTTTCAAACTTGTTTCATGAACTACAACTTCCATGATCCTAGTAATTACAGTATATATAAAGTTTTCATTAAAACTTTTTCAAACCAAAAATTATTTATAATAAATGGAAATTTTTTTCTTCTCCAAATCATCCAAAGATAATTTCTTGGACAAACCTCATGGCTTCCACTTTCCTTTGGAGTTGTTGGCAAGGAAGCTCCTTTAAACACAAACTATTTGAAACAACATTACCATCTAGTGGAGAATATGATCCAGCACTGATGTGAAATCCTTTAATGCAGAAATATGTACACTGTGTGACTTGCACAAATGCCGAATTAGGAAGTCAATTAAATATTCATTTTGAAAATCAGAGCTTTAAGTTAGCTGTCTGGTTAAACAGAAGAGTTAAAGAGACTTTGAGTCATACTGTGGATGAGTAATATTAAAAATGCAGGAAATCAGTATAAGAATCTCTAGATTAGTTTAAGTTCCATAAGATTTTCAGAAGGAAACTTTGGTATTCATTCTGACAAAGCAGCTAAATCTGTATCTGGAAAAGAGATAACAACATGCAATTACTCTATAAATTATAGAGAATTTAATCAATACAAATCAAACCCAAACTCTCATCTTTCAGGTTGGTGAAAATGGAAATCTCCAGGCAGACTCAGCCATGTGGCTTGTTCTGGAAACTTCATTAGGCCTCACTGGCTGTCCTTCCCATCCATGCCCTCGTGTGCAGGCGGTTCAGCATCTCTGGTGCTGAAGGCTGTGCAGCACCTCCAGGGTGCAGGACAGGAGCCGGGGATCAGCTGGCCAGTGGCAGAGGACATGACTGCTGGTCGCAGGGCTTTCACTTCCTGCACCTCCACCCTGCCCTTCCTACACTTTCTCTCTGATGCTCAGTTTATTTATCGGGTTTCTCTGCTGTGTCCCACCAGTTGCTTCCCCTGCACAGGCTTTGGTAAGACAGCCAGCATTCAGCGGGACCTCCACAGTGAAGCACAGCTCTAGGAGCACGCAGGACATGTAACAACCCCCTTAAATCTGTCTGGTCTCATCTGTGTCGTTCCTGACCTACCATGCTTCTTCCCTCATCACCACATTTACTTCAGCATTGTAGCTGAAACCAGTCTGCAGTTCTAGACTTGGCTAGCTTGTCAACCCTCTGCGGCTTAAACCCCTCTGATTTAGGCAAAAGTTATCTGTTAGGAAATCACATCATCCTCTGGGGACACTGACTTTATACAGTGCTCAAATGCCAAAGTAGAAAGCTTGACAGAAAAATCAAGGCCAATGAGTGCTTTTAAATCCACCCATGATGAGGGCTACATTTTCACTTGTGGAAGGGTGCCTAGAGCAACATGCACATGTGTGAAAAGTCATACTAGGAACTCGGTTCACTCCTCTGCTCTCCCTGCAGCTCTGAACAAACCCCGGTATCATTCAGGAAAGCTGCATCTCGTGGGAGTTGGTGTCTGGAGCAGACGGAAGCGTCCGCTCAGCACAGCACAGCCGCGGTGGTTGCACAATGCTGAATAACAGTGTTACAGCACCTCCTTCGCTTGGGGTCACAGGAGCTGCTTGGCTTTGGAGATTACAGGCTTAGGTCTTAAACTCCAAGGCTAATAAACACATTAAAAAATAACCCAGCAACAACAACAGAGCCCTTTCCCCAGAGGCAGTTTGTTATCTGAGGTAGGAATAATCAGGGTGTCATCCGGTTCCTGTTGGAATTGATGATCAAATTCCTCCCTGGGGATAAATTAGGGTACTTTAATATCAGGCATTAAAAGGAAAGTAAAATTAGACAATAAAATAGCTGCCAAAAATTTTGTGAGGTCTCTTTTTAAAATCAAATTTCTTCCCTTCCTGATAAGATGCAGCAGGGTAATACTTCACAATGTTGTTTCTTCACTTACATAGACAGAACATGCTAGATCTGAGAGACAGAAAGTTCTTAAAACTTGTAATTAAGCAGATCATTACAGTCTTCCCAGGGTAAGACTATATTGTAATCAGTCTGATTTTTGTGATGGGCCTGGCTATGAGACCTGTTTAATTTTTAAACCTCCTCCAGTAACAGCAATGGCTACATAGCCAGGCTGATTGCCTGAAGATTTACAATCCTTTTACAAAAGATGGTTGGAGAGAGCTGGAAAAAGCTCTTTCATTACAGTCAGAAAATAGGAAAAGTGGCCAAATGAATTAAAGCAAGGGAATGAGCTTGGTCTTTTCTTTGTGGAATATGCAGTACATATTTTCACAATTCCATCTAACCTCCAGTGAGACCCATAACTGCTTTTTTCGCTTCAAAATTAGGCCCGTTTGATATCCAGTGAGAACATTAGACTGAATGTCCTGGTAAACTAACATAGCTGACAACTCATGAGTTGCTTGCTTTTAAATGTTGCTCCTATCTTTAAAAAATGCAACCATGATCTGGTCTCAGACCAGTGCCTTGCCCACCTGTGTAACAGTGGGGACTGGAAACAGGGGAAGCTGGGTGGTCACGATGTACATAATTCCAGGCTGGAAACTTCAGTGAATCTTGCAAGCCTCCAAAGGGGAAAAAGAAACACAGATACAGAAGACTTTTTTATACAGATGATGTTTCAGAAGATACAAGCTTAGGAAGGTTTCTGACTGGTCTTGATTCTTACAACGGTATTGTGTCCTATGGAAACAAAATGCCTTAATGTGGTGAAGTTACATAATTGGGAATGAATAATCCATGCCATAGCTACAAGAATAACTCTTGGGATGATGAGAAATGACTGAAAAGGCCTTAGGAACCATGGCCATTGCCAGCAAATTTAACATGAGGTCCCAGTGAGTGCTGGAACAAGAATATTATCTGCAAACATGGAAATGAAGGACTAACCAAGGGCATGCAGAAGACCACCAGAGGACCATCACATACAATTTCTGAGCCTGTCTTCCAATAATTATGAAAAATGGAGGGTGGTACAGAAGCCCACAATATAAATGGTCAGGAGCTGGTAAAACACTTCATATTGCCTGCATACTCATTGTACTTTAGTGAAGAGAAGTCTTGTAGTTGACCTGAAAACACTCATAGTGTGTCAAAATGGAATGGTGTAGTCTGACATGAATGAGCTCTTTCTATACTCCAAGCTTGTTGGGCACAGGCTCGGTCCAAACTGGGAATCATGTAACTGCCTGAGTCTGGGACTACACCGAGCTCAAACTAACAAACTCAGCTAGGAAGCAGAGCACTAAGGTGTGAGTTCTGGGTAAAATTACCTACCTCTTTTGGAAGGCTTAGTATCTCTCATATCACAGACAGCTTTCTGTAAATCTGCTTCTTGGGAATTGTGGAGACATGCCTTGAGAAATTGCCGAGACTCAAGAATGGAAGGGAGGAGGTGAATTTGGAACTATTAATCGGGAATGGTACATGGCCTAACTTTTCTGACTGAAAAAACATGATCTTGATATACATAAAATCTTCCAGACTGTCCATGCCCTTAGTTTCCTTAGTGAAGAGGGCTGGCAGTGCTAACAACTTCTGGGCAGAAACCATACTTGGTAATGAAGGAAATCTGGGAGAAAACAAAATCTTGTTTGGCTCTGCAGGGTCTTCAATCTTTTGTTCTTGTTTGACCTCTTCTAGATCAAACTGTCATGGAAGTGGAAGAGTCACCATCTCTCGACACTTGATGGAGCATATGCTGCTGGTTTTCCAGAAGAGATGCTTCACCAAAATGCACAGGATTGGAGTCAGTACAGGGCAGGTGACTTGTGACCCTCACAGCTCACAGAAGAAAGTACCTTAGTCCCCAGTGATGTTTTTCCTCTTGACTGTTTGGCTCATCAGGACAGGGCGTTCAAGTGACAGACAACAGAGCTTGCAGATGTTTGGCTTATGTCTGTGTTGTGTGCATGTCCCACCTTTATGTTGCAAGATAGAGTAGCTGGTGGGAGGGGAATACAGAAGAGGCAAAGTTTACTGTAACCTTCTCTCTGAGAGAATTTTAAGTCACTGCAGTACTAAAAATTCCTAAAATTTATAGCCCACAGCAGTGAGCTGTTGCATGTTTTCTGCTGAGATCTCTCTAGAGATCATACAAAGGGTTTGGGTAAATCCCTACTGTCAGCACTTTGCTTCTGAAACTCTCATTTCCTCCTTCTCTCACATACATTTATGTTCCTTTAATCATAGAACTTCCTACTTCTTTTTTAAGCAAAAGCTGACAATGGAAGTTTTTATCTTTTGTTGAAGCATGAAGTTTTTTAAAAGGGGAAACAAGAATTTACTGTACTTGCAACACAAACTCAGGAAATAATAATTAGCACAGATCCATTCAAATGTCCAAATATAAATGCCTTAATTTGTCCCCAATTTTAAGCCCCTGTTGCCTTATTTTGTACCTATTTAGTAATGTCTTTTAAACATCAGGCCCCAGTTAAAAAGGTATTGCTTTCTGGAATTGAGATGCTGGAACAAATTATGAGACAATATGAAATGCTGGGTTGTATTTTTTTTTTTCTTGTAAACAAATGCTAATAATTTTGGATGCCTAAAGATGTTCTGAGGATGGAAGATGTTGCTCATGCCTGCTTGATTTCAGCTAAAACTGACTTATTTTTCCTACCCTATATGGAACTTGGCAGCTACCAGAGTATGGGTAATGGCTTGCTATGGCACCTTTCATGCCAGCCAGCATATCTAGACCAGCATGCAGTAACACTGNAAAATATTTCCTCCTCTACATTTAATAACTTTAATAACTCCATCACTCTATCCCATTAAATCCTGCAGGAGCCAACTGAGCCTCCTGGAGTTTCTGCAGCTACAATTTCTGTTCAGGCATGGTAAAACACCTACATATGGTCTGTCTCACCATCCTATTTCTTGTTTTTCTGCTAAGTCAGTGCATTAAAGCAATCTTTCTACTCCGTTGATGGAGTTTAGCAGTTTAATGCCAAACAATGAAGTTAAGGTCAGAAACACAACAGTCAAACAATAAACCCCAAATCTGTGAGCAGTAACTTTCTCATTAAATGTGAGGTGAGGTGGCAGGTATCACCAAAAACCAGTTCCAGCAGGGGCTGTATAGTACCAGACCAGCATCATGGACTGCCTTCATGTAAGCTCCAGCAAAGCTGCATATTATAAGTGTCTGTGGATGAGCTTGCTACTTAAATTGTTATTTGACTGATGTTTTTAAGTACTATAGAAGCTTGTTCTCAGCATGATGAAGATGTCAGTGCATCTCAGAGATATGCCAAAAGCTCTTGGAAGATATGGAAGATATTTTCGTATTAACCTGTCTTCCTTTTTTTTTCCATTCTAGCAGGAAGCTAGACCAGGTCACTATGTTATGTAATCAAGTCTTACTTGACTTTCTCCACTGTTTGAAAAAAACAGCACATTTTCTTCATCACAGAAGCCCTGCTCACACTGAAGCCTGCCCTTGTGAGCTCCCCCAGGAACTGCAAAAAACCTGAAGGTTTTCTGAGGCTTATTCCAATTATTTCACTATGCTCAGTTCAATGGATATTTGCCCTCCCACCTCCTTAATGTATGTCAGATATCCCACTGCAGGTCTTGAAAATGTCATGGCTGTATCCTGTCTGGCCCTACATGTCTTCTTAACAGTCCACCTCTGTCCATTTTTAATAAGCATCTTGGATTTTCCTTCTCTCAAAATGAGCATAGTGTCTATTAGCATCTTGCTGGACACGTTTACTATATAGAATGCACTTCAAAGGCTGTTGAATTATTCCGTACTTACACACTAATTGCACTGCTATTTTGCCATTTGCAAGGTTCACTGCTCCTCTGTATCTGCCTGTTACCTCAGTCTCTAACCACTGAAACCACCACTTAAGATTCCTTACCAAAAAATACCAGAGACAATTGGTATATCAGGCCATTAAACAGTAAACAACAACCACATTTTAGGTTTTGTTTGTTTTGCAATCAGATTTTTTGTGATATGCCCTAAGAGAAATCCTCAAATAATGAGCTGTGAAGACATACATGTATCACTATTCCCACCAAGAATCCATGGCTTCTTGATCTCAAAGTCCCAAGCAAAGTCCCAAGTCAGCAGCTGTCTCTTGAAGTTACTCAGCTCATCTTAACTAGTATGTGGAAGAAATGCTTTTTAAGTCCTTGGCAATTTCAAATCTTCAACATTACAAGAAATGTCATATCTACAGAGCCAACAAAATCCTATGCATCAATTGCTGGAAAGATGGAAAAAAGAGATTGTATATAGGAGTGTTATTAGTATCCACTCATCCTGCAACAGTTTATGAAAAAAAAATCTGAGAAAACTGAGCTTGAAACTTGTTAATGCTGGTTAAACAGTCAACCCCTGCCCCTCCTTCTCCCTCCCTTGCTTCCAAAAGAAATAGGACAATAGAACGAACCAAACTGTAGGAAGACTTTTCTTCCTGGGGACCTTCTTGATTAGAATGACTTGCAAATAACTACTGAGAAATGGAAACTCGCTGCCTCACTGGTAACAGAGGAGCAGACAGATACAAAAGATAATCATCATATTCTGCTTTTAGATAGAAAATGAAAAATGTATTTCTATCTCCTCTGCAGACAAGCAGTCTAGTGTGAAATGTTAACAAAAGGAACGGCATTACAGAAGAGTGCTAGAGAGCGACAGAAAGAAATAGGCATCTGGTTGAACCTAGGATCAACGGCTGTTGTCAGAACATTTTGTCAGTTGTTCCTAATCAAAAGAGAAAAGTAATGAAATTTTCCTAAAATCTCTTTGGTTCTGAAATGATGCATGAGAAAAGCTGGGGATGGGGAGCTAGTACAAGCTTCTCCAGAACCCCTGCTTTAATCATCTCTGTTCTCTCTGCAAGAGGAGTTTTGTCATCTTTCAGCATCTATAGCCCCGATGCTTTTCATATATTTTCATATATGAAAATATATGATACAATTAGACAGAAGGAAAAATGCATTTATACAAAAGAGTAACTAGAGTCTTGTACATAATGAAATCCTTATTGATTTGCTTTGGGTTATAGTGAAAAGGCCTACTTTGAGGCACAGAATTATTGCAGCCTCAGGTTTGTCTAGATGAAAGGAACATTTTCTTGCAGGTACATGAGCAAATGAGTACCTAGTAATCCACCCTAATTTAGGTTATGTAAAACTGAGTGGGTGTAAGCCACACAGGTGCCTTCCAAAGGCAATGCCTGGACTGCACTCCTGATGATTGTCCTGGCTGCCAGCGTTCTTCTCCTGCCCACGCATCTGTTCTAGTAAAGCTCTGTTGAAGAAAAATTACTTCACATCACAGGGCGTGACACCATATAAATGCTGTGCAATGATCTAAGGTGCCTCAAGCAACCATGGCATTCATCCAGCTGTAGTCAAAATGTATTCTCTTCATTTCAGGCACTTTTTCTGGTGTCATCAACACCAAAATTGTGTTCGCAAATACTGTGCAGTATTGATGTGGAAAAGAATGTGAACATAAAATTTTGAAACAGATGGAAGACTAGCAAGAGCCACCTTACACAGAGCAACCATTGTGCTGGAGGTGCCTAAGCAGGCTCTAAGAGAACAGGCTGGCTTGTTCAGGGAAGAGCAGTGACATGCACAGACACCTGAACAAGCCCTGACCAGCCCTGCCCCGGAACCTGCAGCAGTGTAGACATGAAATCTGATCTGTGTGCTGGGGAGCAGCAAGGGCAGAGCTGCTCTGAAGGGGATGGTGAGCCAGAAGCTGAAGGTGACAGGCAAGCAAAGGGGACAACTTATTGACAAGGGGCATGTCGCACAATACCCAAAAACCACAAGCAAGGCAGGTCAGCAGTTCAGATCACCAGACAAGGCTTAGTTCAAACAGGAAAGCCAAGCCCATTAGGTCAGGATCAACAAGGGTACGTAGCCAGATGCAGGTGAGGCTGCAACATAGCTCAGGCAAGGACCAAGCACAAGAGACTCGGTTTAAATGCATCTCCTAAAAGATGGTGGCAGGGTGGGAAGCACCTGGCTTCTTCCAGCTTTCTGTTGCAAGGCCAGCAGGCATTGAGGACCAAAGCTGCTGGAGGCCTGAAGTGCCTCTAAGCCAGATATCTCCATTATCTAATTAAAGCAGCCAAATCTCCAGGAGAGAGGAGAATGTATTGAGGGCACTGACAGTATCCCACCCGACCTGGCTAAGAAGTGGCATGTTCTGCCCTTTTGATATACCAGGTTGTTTTATTACAGTGGAATTGCAGCACCTACTGTAGTGAGCTTGAAGTAAAAAAAAAAATTGGATTCATCTCCTTGCTCCACTGAATGGTGGAGTAAGATCCCAAAGGAGAAAAAGCATCAGGTATGTTGTCTTCTTTGCCAGGCGTAGACTACTGTCCTTCATTCAGGGTCCTACTAGCTGCAGTTTTCTGACTTAGTCCTAAATAATGCAATTTTTATCAGATTATTATGTTTGAAAATGATCCCAAGAATATTGATTGACTGCTATGTTACAGTCCTTGCTGCTCAGCATTGCTGGCAGTGCCTCCACTCCAGCATGTGTCAAGCAAGAGCTGGCGGGTGCTGGGTACCTGCAGAGGAGGTACCTGGTAAGGACACGACATGTTTTAGGGGGAATGAGTTACTGTTGGGAGGGAGGAAGAGCTGCCAGCAAAGGACAAGGTTCCAGTGGCTGCGTTTCCCATTTTACATTGTTTCTGCAGAGCATTGCCTGGCACACCAAGTACACGTTACAGACCTTCTGGAACAATCTTTCAGAAAACCTGTAAGGCAGTTTGGCATGACTTAGGAGATCTGGATTGCACTGAATGCCAGCAACCAGTGAGAAACTGAAATATCTGGTGCAAGTCATTGCACTTTTTTGTGACTCAATTCTCACTCTGAATAAGGGAACTTGTCCCTTTATGAAAGTGCTTTGATCTTCCCACAATAGGCACTGTATAATTTCTCAGATTCTGCATTGAATATCAATCTCTAGAAATAGACAACAGGGCAAAATATAGAAGTACATCAAACAGCCAGAAGCACAGGGAGTCCCAGGTACCTACCACAAACTATCACACGCACTAGTTGGAGGAGTACCAGACCAGAACTGGGTGACCACAACACACATCTGGTCCTCCACCCATGCAGCACTGTTCAGTGCAAAGGTTTCAGAGATCCTGCATTTTTCTTATTGCACATGCCAACATCAGTTTTTTCCACATTTTAGGCTAACCTCTCTCTGGAGTACTGCATCCATGTAATCCACTAGCACGCTTACACTGTACCTCTTCCTGTCATTGTCATGCACCTTTGGAAGCCTAAGCTGCACATCGCAATGAACTCCTTCCTTTCTTCTTCACTGTTTTTTCTTTTCTTCAAAGATTAAGCACCGCTGCTGGGGATTTTTATCTGTAGAAGTGATTTGCAGAAAATGTTGATTATTTCAACTTTGATTTTACAGGAGTGGTTCATTTGCTATTTCTGCTGAGGGATTCAATGTATGGATTTGCAGGTGGCTTTTAAAAAAATATTCTCTTAATCAGAAATTATTGTTCGTCTGGAAGACAGTATGTGATAACAATTTCTGGTACTCAGAAAACAGGAGATCTAATTTTACACATTGTTAAGGATGCTCAGCTACAGCATAGTTGGAGTATCAAGCATCTTGGAATAGCTCTGGGCTCTATTACAGCTTTTTCATACTTCTGGAGGGAAAAGCCCTGAGCTTTTACAAAGTTGGGAACTTGGTAAGTGGTATTAGTTTCTTTCCAGCTTCTAATCCAAAGCTTTTTGCTAAGAATTTGTGTAAGTTCATGACTAAGTGCACTTAGATGACAACCAGAGTTACTGTTACCTGAAAGCATAACTGGTAAATAGGTAACAAGCAACCTTAGGCTTTTATAACTATATAGAAGTAACTGTTTTATTGTACCAGGGAGTTGAATGGAAATTAACAAGCACTGTAGATGGTACTGTATTTTCAGGGGAAGTCCCATCTCACAGGGTTCTGAACTGGCACCCCTCCAACTGTGGTTTTGTTTTTCAATGTCAAAAAAAATAATAACATAGATGTAGGCATAGATTATTATTATTTTTATTGCTCTTGTTAAGAAGTCAGCATATGAACTATGGCACTATGCTGTAAAAATGCAACATTACTGAGTGCTCTAACAGTATGAGGTCCATTATGACAAGATTTTAAACATGAAGCGTAAGCTTCACTATGGATTTCCAAATTAAAAAAACCAAGCTTAAGAGGTAAATGCATTAATAATAACTGATGTATGTGGAATTTCAATACTAAGGGAATACGAAGTGGACTTGCAAGAAACAAACATATAAAAATCACATTCTGGGTGAATCCCCACTATAACTAGACACCAGTGCCTATTAACTCTGTGCTTGGGGACTGAACAAAACTATGGCAATATTCCTAATTCTGAAGCACGCCCAAACAACTGCATATCCATGGGTATTATTGCACAGTGTTTCTTTAACTGGCTTGCAAACTTCTTTTGCATTAAGGAAAGTGAGACTTAGTTTTTTATTTATGTAATCTTATTTGAAAGATGCATTGCAAAAAGAATGCTGTCCTAATTAGAACTTCTGTACCCTTTATGAAACAGTTTAAGCATATCTGGCATACCATGAAGTTCTTGAAATGACTCCACTTCTTCAGAAAAAGTCGTAACATTTCTCAGAGGATAGATGGGCACAGAGTGGCAAATAAAGTGGAAAAAATATGAGAGTGGATATTAGTTTCCCAGCAAAAAGGTGTCTTACATCACACAGCAGATCAGAAATAAATAAGATGAAATTTGAGGAATCTGAATATAAATCCTTGAATGATGCTGCAAGAGTCACAGTCTTCACCAAATTAATGTCAGTATATTTTGTTAAGAATAATGCAGTTACTATATACAGTATGTTTATCAGATAATGCCAACTAACAGTACACTAAATTAATGGTCGTTAAACAAGAAATATACTAAACCAACATATTTTAAAAAAGGGACAGCAACCCCCCAGTTATGCATAGTTAAATATGATAACATCCAGCTCCCTGGAGTCCAGTGGATTGACACCTTCGAGCATCACGAAACAGTTTTCTGAAGGGTAAACAACGTAATTAACAGAACCCAACCAAGCTGTAGGGGAATTACACTGCCAAAAATATCAAGTCAAATCACAAATCACCCTGTAAATGTTACCACTGCATAGCTGCAGTGGGTGGGGCAGTCATCCATTCAAAGGTTTTACACTGATGTATTTCTTCAAAAGACTTTTCAAAGGATGTGCTATTTAACATGGTGATCCAGACACAAACAGAAAATGTGGCAAACACAAAGCACTTAGGTTTAGAAGCACTTATTGAGGAATCCATACCATATTTACAGTGTATTGTGTATGACTGCATGCACTAGTAAGTTTGTCCTGTTTACTATTTCTTATGTGGCATCTTACTCTTCATTGTATTTCTACACGCTAAGAAGAGAAGAGTCTTTTCCCCAAGGAACCAGCTTCTCTGACATGGAAAGCCACCACGCCTGTATCTTGCTTTGCTACAGTAAGGCATGTACAATGAACATGACAATGTCAAATCCCCATGGATCATGACCAAGTGACTCAGTTCTTCCCTTTGTTTCTTGCTCAGCTTCTCTGCTCCATTACAACTGTGCATGTCAGTCACCATCTATGTGTTCTTGTCTAGAAAGTAAAGGCTTCCCATCTGTATCACCCATCTTTTTTTGCATCTCTTCCACAGCTTTCAGCAGAGTTGCTCGCTCCTGCTCAAGAGTGAGAATGGACTGCTTCAGTTTGCCTTCATTGGTTAATAAAAGCTCTACTGTAGCTTCAAGGTTTTGGATTTTTCCATTAGCCACCTATCAAAGTAAAAAGATAGGAGGGGAAAAAGGATGGGAAGGGAAAAAAAGGTAAATTCATTAATGACTGAAACCATCTTGAAACTATTTTTTGAGATACATGAATACATATAAAATACTTTAGAAATTACGGAACATTAAACTCAGAATATAATGCTAAGTAATGAAATTAGAAAGTTACCAAATCTGCAAATTTTATACCAAAGAACTGCAGTTTAAGATAAGCTTCTGTATAGGTCAGTTGGGAGATATTTTTTGGTTCTAACCATCCCCCTCTCAGAATTTCTTCCGCATGTAAACTTTGAGGGCTAAACTAAATAAAACTTTGAAGTGGCTACATTTTAAATTCACTACACCAAACACCAATCCCTCCTGTGATGTGGTGTAGGACAGTCTCTTCTGAAAAGGTGTATGAATTAGAAAATTAGAATGTTAATCATAGATGAAATATAAATTGTACCTGCAATTCTTCCAGAAGATCAAAGTTTTGTTTGCGCAAGCTACTGTTTGCCTTCTCTAATTTATCCAGTCTCTGATTGTCGTTTAAAGATGAATCTATAAGCTCATCCTGAAGCACGTGATATTCAACTTCGTAAGCTTGCAACTGTTTGGCAATATCCATTTCAAACACCTGTTGTATATAAAAATATGATTAGGTGCTGTGCAGATCAAAAACATTGCTCTTTCAATGCTTTAAAACCTATTGATCTAGATCTAGACTCATATATTTAATCAATGCATACAAAAAAAGGACTTAGTTTTCGGCATTCACATTTCCTATTGTGGAAATGGCAAGATTGAGGCAGTAGAGTGCAATACCTTGGTATTGGATCTACTTAAAAACTTTGCTACTGATCTGCTGCTTGACTTCAGCAAAACTACTTACACTAAAGGTTTCAAGGGTATGGACTTTGTAAGGTATTCTCCTTTTCAAATTTAATACATCTCAGTTTGGCATAAAGCCTTCTAGACACACCCAGAATTAGCTGTCACTTCAGAAAAAGTGTGGTCCAAACCCCCTACGACATGTACAAGTATAAGGCTAAGTAAAATAAAAGCTTTAAATGAAAAACAATAGACTGCGATATTTATTTATGATTCTATAGTATTTTTACAGACTGGAAGAAAATGAAATTATCTATCCTTACACTAACATGCTTAACAAAAGCATTATGTAACATCAAAATAGGTTTCTATTATTGTTAACTACAAATCACTGAAATGAACGTTCAGTCTTATACATGAACATTAAGAAAACCTTTTATTTTAAAAGCAGAGAAATAAATTGATGTGCAGAGTGACCCAAAGGAAAAAACCCTACTATTTTCTTTTCCTTTTTCTAGGTTTTGGCAAGCACCTGCCTTCAAATTATTCATAACTATGATTCAAATCTCCTCTAAAAGCAGTGAAGAAGATAGTAAATTAAAAGGACAAGTGTGCCAATCACAGAACATAGAAGAAATAAAAGTCGATTTTAAAATGTATTTGAAAAATAGCCCAAGAAGAAAGTTGCAGGGTTATTCTTTATTTTTAAACCTCTTGTACCTTATTAATTTTGAAAATGAGTCAAATGTCAAATCCCATCTTAAATACCTGTTAAAAGCAACAGGAACGATTGCCTGTTTTATTTATCTGCTCTGTCTACAAAACTTTAACTGTTGGTTAAAGAAAACATCAGTTTATGAAATGTTTCTGTCACATGTGCAATAAAAAATTATCTCATAGTTAAATAGCAGCAGAAACATATATACTGAGCATCTAAGCATAGAAGGCCAAAATACAATTTCAATTTGAGTTTGATTACACATAGGGAATTTTCATTTTCTGTGAATCTGAGCATCTCTGGAGAAGACACCCTGTTGAAATTTCAATAAAACAAGCAGTGCAATTCAGCAGGGCAAAATCTTAGTTCCTCTCATGACTTCTAGCACTTCGAGGCTCTGTACTCCCGAGGAGGGAGGGAAATCCCTGCTGTCATAACCAGACTATCAAATCTGAAAGGAGGGAAACATGAGGCAAATAAAAAGTTTGACTAGACACCTAGCCAAATGAAGGCACGTTAAGGCAACCAAAGGCCATGCTGCAGAAGGATGAGAAGCATGGGGATTAACCCAGGAGCTCTGCATGGACTGTGGGCTGGTAAAACAGCTGCTCTCTTCAAAGTCAGCCCCAATCGAAGTGGGGGAACTGCTCTTCCTTCAACTCACTTCTACCTACCCACTTTAAGTTTAGAGCGGTCAGAGCTGCATAAACAGAGCATCCCTCCCTCCTTCCACTCAAAGCGCATGGTTTTCTGCAGATCACCTAAGCACTGCGAATCTTTCAGCCTGGCAGGTAACATACAATCCACTTCATCCCTTGGAAATTCCTTGCTTTCCTTCCCCTTGCACAGACTTTCTAGGTCTCATCCCCTTCCTTTGACAGTAAGCATTAGGAGTGATCTTTCTGGCCCTAACATGAGCATGTGCCCCCAGAAGCTTCACTGCCAGGGCTCGGAGTGAGCCCCTCCCCAGCCCTCTGCAGAGCACCTGCTGCTGCTGCTGCTCTTCATCAAGCCATGGGCTTGGATCTCCAGCAGCCCTTGGGGGTTATCAGCACCTGCAGTTCTGCACAGTACAGCCCCTTTTAGGACCACAAAAGGCCTTCAGAAAAACAGGCTAAAGCCCATCTTCTATTTGCCTGCTGCAGTTTAGATGTCAAGCATAACAATATTTAGGGTTTTTAAACAGGCAAGCCTTAACTGAAATGATTTGTGATTTTTTCAAACTCCATAGGTATCATCTGGACTATTCTGCTAACTTAGCCATATTGCATAATTTTCCTTGTCTGCTGTTTAAAAAAATTGTATCAAGGACTCCAAGTTTTGCTGCCTAGAGTCACCACACACTGCAAGAGTCTGCACTGCCCCATGTGCTCCAGAATTACTGGAATACTCCTGACAGAATTACAAAGGTACTGTTGTTACATACTGAGCCAGCACCATAAAGGCCAGGAGAGACAATGTAGGGAGGCTGCTAATTTCATTAAGTCAACATTTGAGGCTCTTGTAAGTCAATTTTTGCTTCTGAAATGAGACTTGGAGGGCAAGATTCTTTGGTGAAAAAAAAAATTAAAGTAATTTTCACTAAAGTCTTCATAAAGTTACAATAACCAAAGGCTACAATACTGTACAAAGCTACAAAGTCATCTTAGCTTACAAGTGATCTGCTTCCAAAAGTTTTCAACATCTTCCAAATTACAAGAGAGTTCTCATCTTGAAGTAGCTGTTCTAGTTTTCCTGTTGAGAACTTGTTAACAACAGCATTCCTTTGCATACCTCTCATGTGTTCAGTTTATTTCATACCTGACTAATGGTCTTTTCCATCTGTACCAAACCCAAGTTGGGGAGAGTGCTTTTAATAAAATCAACAATAGTTTCTAGATTCTCATGTTGCAGAATCAAGGGCTTGTGGCTTCCCAAAAGGCTTAAAGCCACTTTAAATATAGCTTCTGATCCTTGAAGAAAGAGCATATCTGTGAAAACAAGGAAAAAACAGATTACAGCAGGCATACACAACTTTTAACAAGAATATTAAAACAATACATTGTCCAAGGACAGCAGCTTCTCATAGGAGTGACCTGGAGGTTGGATACACTGTGCCAGACATGTGCTTTTGGCTATGGCTTTAGAAGTTTCATAGGATCAAAATTATTACTGTGAATAGCACACTTGACTATCACTTACTAATTTGTTTAGTGTGTTTTCACAAAAAGAAAGCAATCCAAGTTTAAGCTAAGTCTACAATGAACTAGGTAGTCAAGTTTATCAGTGTTGCCACTTTTTGTGTATGTAATAGTTTAGTGGGCTGTTTTGATGTTCATAGGAATATAAATTTGAATAGAAATATAACTGCAATGCTCTTTAAAAATCATAATACAACAGAGAAAAAACCTACACCTGAAGACACAACTGAAGATCTGAAATTCTTTTCTTCTCTCATCTGATGGAGAAAGGTACAGCCCCTTTTAACAACATTGAGCACATGAGGCTAAATGCACACTGTCCAGTAGCCTCAAGTTTCAGGTGCATGTATTTATTTTTAGTATGTGTCTCAACCACTTCTGTTAATATGCTAATAACTATATTAATAACTACCCTGAAATCTTAGTCATAAAGCTTAAGTGTAAAAATTGCAGGTGGCCCTGCAATGACAGCACCTGGCATACCAAGCACACTGAAACCACAGCATATAGTGACCTTTCAACGTAATGTCCTTTCCTTTCTTTTCCTTTACAAAGTGCTTATGTATTTATAGAGTAAAGTCTCCAAAACCAGCATTAGACAAGAAACCCAATCTGTAAAAGAGCATTGCCCTGCATTTGACTTTCCTGTTACTATAATTCAGAATCTGCTCCTGGTTTCATTGAGGGACTCGTGTTGCTACAGACAGAAATATCTAACAAATGAAACAATACTGATGGAGGTGAAAAAGGATCAGAAGATACTGTAGGGTTTTATCATATTTCCTAAATACGAATTTGAAAGGGCTTCTCTCTTGTTCTTTCCCTGCTTTGTATCATGAATGCAGCCACAAAAAAAAAAAATCAATCACATACAAAGTAGCACAGTGACACAAAAAAAAAAAGTACCTCTTGATGCTAAAAAAAAAAAAAGAATAAAGAAAAGAGGAGTAAAGAAAAGAGATAGAAAAACCCCACCATGCTGTAAGGGAAACAACTACTAGCAAAACTACAGGTATCTCTGATCTAGTGAAGAATCTATGAAAACAGTTGCTAACAGCTCTTCTTAGTAAAACCAAACTCTATTTCCAAATTTGTATCATAATGAAATTCCTCTCTTGCACTCTCTAGCTTGCAATGTTGAAGCCATAACTCATTTCACTCTCTCTCTCCAAGAAAGAAAAGCACAAGTAAAAACTAACCATAAATCTCACACTTTGTCACCGTTTGTCCCAAAAGGGGTGTAACATTTTTCAGCTCTGTGTTGGGCTGAACGTGAACTCCAATGGCAGAAATGATTAAAAGGTGGTAACAGAACAGGCATCTGCCTCAATTCTCTATTGAGAAACTCAAAACTATGGGAAAATGCTTCTTAGGGAAAGCTCTATATTAGGACAGGAAATACTGAAGATCAGCTAGGAAACACAAAGTGAAAAAAGCAGAGCTAAAAAGAATGTGTTTTTATGATTCAGCACCTGCCCCATAATGACATGCAGATTAACTCAAGATGACTTAAAAGTTGTTAAAGAATGTCTGTGTGTGAGCTGGTAATACATGGCTGAAATCCCTCTCTCATTTAAAACAGCAAGTACTTAACAAAGACTGTTTGTTATCCACTCCCCATGCTTCATGTTACTTCCAGCCAACAACAATACAGTGAAGCTACCCAAATTAATGTCAGCATGACTGGCAGCCTATAGGATTAAAAAAAATTAAGTTTTATCTATAATCTTGAAACAAAATAAACACTATTCTATCAATTCTCCTCTATTAATAAGTAAGAAGGGGCACTAAAGAACACATCTTTCTTAACACTGTACTTTCACCAGTTCCTGCTCAGGAGAAGTGTTGAAAGTTTGGACAGATAAATAAAAACTTAAAAGGAGTTCTGCTATTTGATTCATAAAGCAGTCTAACCCACTTCTTTTACATCCTGCCTGTTAGATGCCTGTAAAAAGCACAGTATGGAAATCCAAAGGAATGGTCTGTAACAATTCTGTAATTAAATAGGTGTGGGCTAGTTTCAGATACCACGGGGTCAGAGATAACATGTTAGAAAATGGCAACGCAATCTCAGACTGTTAGTAACCTATAAATCAGTTACTTCAGCATCAACACTCTTTCCTCCCAAGGGTTCTTATAAGTGAGCAATGAAAGTCTATATATGTATGTTCTGCAAAAGTGTATGAAGACATAGGTCAAAAATGATGGCATCCTAACTTGCCATGCTGCTAATGGCACCCACTGGCAGAGTGACAGCTCAAATCTCTTTTGTTTAAAGTTGTGTTTCAGAGTCTTTAGTATGGGTGAAGACAAGATTTTACTTTCTAATGTAAGAGAATGTCCGATGTTCTCATTCTACATAGCTCCAGTAAATACTGTTTTAAGGAAATTACTAAATACTTTGAAACATTAAAAATTGCAAGTGCTGATCACATTGAACTTCCTCTCTAAAAAACATCAGAGGTTTTTAAGAGGCAACAGTTTTCCGTCACACATGGTTTTCTCTTGATGTAAAATCAGACGTGTGAAGACCAATTATCTGTGCCTTCTATTCTAATGTGAAGTCTTTGTTTTCTAAAGCCCTACAATTCTCCAATGACAGATAAAGTATTAATCTGTGTATTAAGGCAGAAATCCAAACATACTGGATACACAAGGCACTTTTATAACCTCACTGCAGTCAACTGTCCCATTCAAAGGCACTTCTTACTATGTACAATACTATGAAAGATTAAGAATAACAAAAAGATGAACTAATTATAAACTCAGTATATGACACTTGCATACAGCAGTTCATTTGATTCCTACAGATTATTACTGTCAGCTACATACTTGTTGATGTACATTAACCTGCTTTGAACTCTTCCAGAAAAAAAATCTACTGTTTTCCCTGGAGTTTGGATGCTAATCATGGGACATACAGTTCTACTCTACACACATCCTTTTCACTGTGATTTCTTCTAGCATTACTTTCAGCACGCCCATAAACAGAAACCAGACAGGATTCTTGTTGGTTCTTCTTGAGCTCTATATTCCTATTTGTGACAGACAGGGCTATAATGTTTTTAAGTCAGGAAAGTGTCAATATTAATGCGCTAATAAATAGTTTCTTCATTGCATCTCTTAAGTGAGACTGACTAAGGAAAATGAAACTGACTTCTCATTAGGAAAGAACTGGGGAGGAAGCTCCAATCCACCCCACTCATTAGGGACAATCCAGTACCACACAATGAAGCTGAAAAACAAACAACTGAAAAGGAAACAAAGCATCTTCTCAAACACCAAACGATCTATGAAATATATATCCAGAAGATAACATCAAAGTAAATTCTTATTTGCAATTTAATTAAAAAAGAGAGATTCTGTCGATTCTAAAAATAGGCAAGAGAAGTGACTTTAGGAACTAAACCCCAGATGATTCCAATCATTTTTGGAACTAAAATTGTCAGGATAAGAAATACGAATTTAAACATCTTATATTTCTGCAGAGTAAATCCATGATTGCACTTCAAGGGCCATCTCTTGTGTGTGTTTTAAAACATAACCTTCAGGCTAATTTTCTGCTGACACATCTGGAAATGATGATAATGGAGTAAATGGATATATTTCTCAGATGATGCCTTTGTTACATCTCTTTTCAGCTTGAAAATAACTAATTGTTGGTGTTGAAGTGTCATTGTCCTAACACTATGCCTGCCTTCATGGCATCAAATTTTACATCCTCTCTAAAAGTGGTTACAAGGTGGGGTAACAATGAGGACAAAAAAGACATTTAGGGACTGTTGTTTACTTTTCTCCTCTCTCTTCCAGTTTTAATGAAATACTGCACACTCCTTAGGATGACCTCTGTTGTTTTTCTTCCATTCACAGTATGCAAAATGTTTCTCCTGGGCGTCTGAAACAGGTTGGATATTATTGCTGTTCCTAATAACAAGATTCCAAATATAAGACTTCAGAAAGAACAGAGAGTAGTTTTATGAAGAATTACCAAACACTCTGGATACAAATCCAAGGGGAAACTGGGAGGCAAACATGGTGAGAAACCAGGGTGCAGCATAGAGGCTGGGGCCAATCTCATGTTCTTCTAGGTGGTTATAGAGATCTCGATGGTAGTCATGAAGAAGTCGAGACAATTGGTACATCTGGATCTGCATGGAATAAGAACAAGAGACTAAAGATCAACACGTTTTGACATTCATAATAGCAGAGTCCTTGCTTCATACTTAGCAGAAACAGAGAAAGATATTTGTCAATTGATGTTTGAATAAAATCGTGTGAAAACAAGAAATACTTGGAAGCCACCCAAAAGACATAGGATGGGTTGCCTGTGAGCCTACAACAGGTTCATTAGCAGAGTCATCTGAACCTCATTTGAACACAATAGAAGTCTTCCTATTTATGGTTTCTGTAGTTTCCTCAGAAGTATTTTGATTTGAAAGTAGTGCATTTAAGATGATGTATCCTTTTCCTAGATTATCCTTCCCTGTTTTTGAGAACTCACTCTAAGTTCAGGTTTTGACAATGCTAGCTGTATTGCATTATTATTATTTAACAGCAGCATCCTTTACTTTAAAAAAATGAAGTCATACCTGTAAAATTGTCATGTCAGGACGATATTGTTTTCTCAGGCCCATGTCAAACATAAGAAACTTCAGCATTTTAAAAGCATCTTCTTCACTCATATGAAGTAGTAAAACTCCTGCTACAAAACTCAGGCCCTGGCAATATCCTACTTCCTGGTCCAGAAGTGAATAGGCCTTCAAAATATTGTAGAGTGACAGCTGCCCAGCTCCCAGCTGTGCTGAGAAGTACGGATGTGTTGGAAATGTGCGTCCTGTGAAAAAAGCTGAAGTTAGCTACTTAAACTAAAAAATAAACAATAAAACCCTCAAAATCTTGTCACGTTGTCAAATTAAAGTCTTTCAAAAATGTAGATTCTTCCGAGAAGTAGATCTTGAGCCAATCCACAGGAAGACCATAAGAAAGTTAACGATACAAAGCAATTGACTCTTATACTCTACCACTGTGTTGTTATAGTCATTGCAAAGTTAATTTAGAAACTGTCAGGGGTGGGGAAGACCTGTTGTTTGGAACAGCTGAATACCTGGTTTTTGAGACTGGCCCCTGACCAGTTTATTAAAGCGCTTGTAGGGCCTGGTTGTCTGTAATACTGACAGATTTGATTCAGTGGCTTGATGAGTCACCCAGTTCTTTCTTGATTAAAAAGTGTTAGCTTTTAAACTACTATCCATCCACAGACTTAGAACATCTGATCTATCTGGGCTGAGGCCCCTTCCCTTTACTTTTTCTTTTTGTCTTTTTCATGTAAATGTGTCTCTCGCCACATCCCTCCTTGCCTTGGTCCCTTGCAGTCTTATGGGTCCTTCCTCCTTTCCCACACCATGAAGCTTGGACTTTTGCTTATGCTTATCCAGTTCACCAACACTACAGAAAAATCCCATTTTACATGGGGTTGGTTGTTCTGCCCATGAACACTGACAGAAGTGACAAGTGCTTGGAGAGTGGGAGTCATCTGTCAGAGCAAAATTTTCTCTTGGTAGCAATGGCCTTTGTCTCTATAAATCCTCATGTCTCTATAAATCCCAGCCTAAGGTAAACTATACTAATTGTAGAGCTGTAAGAGCACAGCTGAGCCATTTCTAGTTCTTCAGTTCTGGAATAAGATGATGGCTTCCACCCTAGATTGGCTTATCTGTAAATTTTCATATAGCACTTGGTGTCCTGAAAACAAACCAATCCAACCAGGTAACTTACACAGTCTGTTTGACCCACAATATTTACTCAATGAGGAAAAACTCAATTTGCCTTTTTTTTTCCTGCAGCTTGTGCCATCCCAAGAATTGTGTAACTAAATATAAGCTATGATATATGCTATATACATATTATGTGAGAGCACAGCTAATGGAGGCAGCCAACAGACATAGCCCTTTGTGCAGCCATTTCTGGGCTTTGTTTCCTTGAGCTATGAGCATATGGAGACTTTGTCCAGGACATGAGGCTAACTCCTGGAAATGTGAGGGTACTGCTGCTGGCTGTTAAGGCTGATGCTAACCAGTCCTTGACAGTTGCCCTCGATGACAGGGTGCCTGGAGCCTTTGTTCTAGCTGATCCCTTATTAGGGAGGGTCACTAATGACCTGGGCAATGGGGCAGAGCACAACCTCAGCAAGTTTGAAGATGATATAAAACTGGGAGGAGTGAGAGATACATTTGCTACCATTCAGAGGGACCTCAACAGGCTGGCCAAATAAGCTCCCAGGAACTTAATGAAAGTTCAACAAAGTGCAGAAATCCTGCACTTGGAGGCAACAAACCCACGGACCAATATTTGCCACCCATCTGGAAAGTAGCTTTGCAGAAAAGGACCCAAGGGTCCTGGTGGTCACCAGGTTGAACATGGGCCAGCAATTCAGCCTTGCAGCAAAGAAGGCTGATGGTATCCTGGGCTGCATTAGGAGTGCTGCCAGCAGATGGAGGCAAGGGATGCTTCCCCTCGGCACTGGTGAGGCCACATCTGGAGTGCTGTGTCCAGTTCTCTATTCCCACTACAAAAGAGATATGGCCATCTTGGAGAGAGTCCAGCAAAGGGCCATTAGGATAATGGAGGGACTGGAGCATCTGAAACACTAGTTTTAGTGAATGTTAAGGATTTCTTTATAAAATCAAGGTTTTAGTTAAAGGAAAGGGGTTTGGTTAGAACTAATCAGGGTAGGTAGCTGTACAGATAGTCTGTACTGAAAATAATTAGAGTTAATGNAAGAATCATTAATATCAAAGTTGAAAAGTTTAACGTGAGGAAGATGCATCTTACTTCATCACTTTGTGCCCACTCCCCAATAAAAAGACCACTGACCCAAAACAAGGAACTCACTGCGCATGCTTAATAAGTATTCAAGTTAATTTCAATATGAAGCGGGGAAAGGGAGGTGTTATTGTAATTGCATTATGGATATTCAACACTTTTGTAAATAAATAGACTTTGGAATGATCTGTAATTTTGCAGCATGCTTTGGAGGCGACTTCCTTGCTGCCCGACGTCGTAATAAAACATACCACTTTCTAACTTTAATAGTTGGAGAGTTTTTGTCCGGTGAGAGTTGGATATCAATATTAGATTGATACCCATATTTAACAAATCGCATCCCTTCTATGAAGAGAGGTGAGAGAACTGGGACTGTTCAGCCCGGAGCAGAAAAGGCTCAGGGGGATGTTACCAGTGCGCAATAACAAATACCCAGCGGAAGGGAATGAAGAAGAAGGAACCAGGCTCTTCCCAGCAGTGCACACTGACAAAACAAGAGGCAATAGGCACAAATTGAAAACCAGTAAATTCCACCTTTCCTTTCTTTTTAATTGTAAGGGTGGATAGACACTGGCGCAGGCAGCCCAAAGAGATTGTAAAGTCTCCATCTATGGACATATTCAAAATCTGAGCAAACATGATCCTAGGCAGCTTGGGCAGACCTTGCTTTGAGCTAAGGGGATTTGGACTAGATGATCTCAAGAGCTCCTTTCCAATCTCAACCACTCTGTTATTCTGTGAACAAAGACATTATATTCTGCGAATAAAGACTTAACCTTTAACCTTCACAGATTTTTAAAAAAAATCTTCCAAAGGCAAATTTTTCACTTTTAAGAGAAAACCCTCCCCATATCAAACTTCCTCTGTGAAATACCTCAACAGAAGTATTTTGAAATTTGAATACCTCTTTTGTTCTAGTATTAAGTGGAACTTGTTGTTAAATACCACCGCACCCTTTAGCTCCTGGAATGCTGCTGTGCTGTCAGATAATATCAGAACTCCTGTTTCAAGACAAAGCCTGGGGCAGAGTCCTTCTGCCATCAGGTAGCTGCTCTAGCCTGTCACATGGGACTCGGTATTCAGTCCTGAGTAAGTCTCCCTGGCCAGCATGTCAGAGTTGAATGTTACAGAAGAAGTATTTCTAGCTTTCAAATGAGAAGGAGCTTGCATTCCTTTGCTTGAAGGACAAGTTACTACAGCACAGTCTAAAGGCAAGCCTGTACTGCCTCACTCAGGCAGCAAAGCTCAATTCATATGTCATTAAAAGAGTTACAAACTCAGCAAGAATAAAAATGCAAAGAACTTCTAAAAACCAGTAAATGAGAAGAACTGCTAAACTCACAAGCTGATGTGTTTCTGAGTGCTGAGGTTGAATTAACTAAGAATTTTAGCCTTTATTTCAGAGTAAAGATCTCTGGCCCTCCTGAAAAGAGACTCTAAGTGAACTGTGTCCAAATACCTCTAGAGCCCCAGAATGTGAAAGTAAGTACCTACTACTTTAATTTTAAAATGCAACAAAACAAAACATAATTTTCTACTGTGTTCAGCAAATACCCAGTGATGGATGCTTTCCTACACTGATAGCACTGTGACATATAGACCAGGCCAGCAAAGCAGCTGCTATACCTTAGCTTGCATCCACATGCACACGGCTGGCCTCATTCTCAGGAAGCACTATTTACATCTGAGGATGCATCAATTCAACTAAGTGCAAGCAATACTATCACAGCTTTGGTTCACACTGTGTTAACAAGACCTATTTAGCCTAATTTGGGAAAGGTTTTTAAGTATTACAACCACATGTTGTGAGAACATAGTTTTTTTCTTTCAAGGTATCAGTGCATGCTTTCAGAAGGATTCTTAAAGATTTAAGAGAAAATGCTTCTGATAGCCTGAAGGAACACAAGGCAGAATATGCAAATTCCTTCTAGCTCCCTATCCACTTGTGCTGTCACCGTGCAGCACAGCTCTTTTTCAGTGTGAATCACCAAGAAGTCTTCAGCTTCCTACTCCATCTTACGGTTATGACAGGGCCCAATCCCCCCCTCAGCTAATGGGCTGGCAAATAGCACCCTGGCAAAAACAACACCTTGTATGAAAACCACCACGAAGTTACCAATTTGTCAACACATGCAGTCATTTGTTTCTACAAGAAGAGCACATGGCTAACATGAGAAAGTATTCGTGTGCAGAACCAGGCAGAAAACATGAACAGCTTGCCAAGCCAGTAAGCCCCAGTTTGCTGTGTGAGACAACCAAGCTCAGACTGATTGTGCTCCCTACTGTCCAGGAGTCATCCCAGCACCATCCCTCTGCAGAAGGTGTTCAATTAATTAACCCAGCACAAAACTGTTCACCTCTTACTGAACCACTTCAGTGTCCCACGCTTCACTGCCAGGGCTACCAATACCAGGTATGCTGGACCAATAGGTATTTGCTAGCAAATGATCTCTGGCTGCATGTAATTGTCTCTCTCAAACACAAAAGATTGTTGTCTGGCACTACTCAGTCCAGGGGAATTCCTAGATCTGGTGTGAAAAGTCTGAAGGGAGACAATTTGCACACATTGCCACTCTCTGTTCCCAGCTCCCATTAAGGCTCTTTGGACTGTTACTTTCCCAGTGCCAAGTCAAAACCAGGCAGGTCTGCCAAGTAGGGGAAAGTGAAGGTGACATCCACCACCACCCTTTCCCACCTCCGGTCACGCCACTTTCTGCAGAAACACACCTGTTTCCTCAGATTCCTGTGTATTTTCTATGCACTGCTTTGGTATTTTGACTCACTTTACTAAGTGTTGCAAAACCAGAGAAAACACCCTCCTCATCATCTAAAGCTTAGGTTACCATCTAAACTTGACAAATCTTCTCACAGTTCAGTACCCACTGAAGTCAGACAGCACATTGAGTTTTTAATAAAATAATAAATGGGTGCTCCCAGACAGCCCTGGGTATAGGTAATCCTTCCTCATCAGGCAAGAAAGGAAGGTTCATTTGCAGTGAAAAATGCTTAAATAGTGTTTGAGTAGTTTTAAGAGCAGAATTATGATGGGATAATTCTGTACTACTGCTTTACAGAAAAGATGTAAGAGAAAATAATGCAATTATTAATCATTCAGATCAGTCCAAGTACAACTTTTCCCATAAATTTTTATCATTCTTTCACATGACATTTGGTTACTTGCAGTGCATAATTTCCTTTGATGGAGTTTTTCATTGCAAACTCATTTAATCAAATGTAGTTATTGATAATGGACTTCTTAAATTGCCCCACACAGTTCCTCAGAACCAAACTGCCAGTGCTGTGCTCTGGAAGACATTGATTTTTTGCCTTTATTAGGAAAGAGCATAATGAATATTGAGTTCAATGTGGGATTATCCCACACACAAGAGTTGTGATCCTCTTGGAAAAACATCAGCTCCTGGTTTCTCACACCAGATTAAAAGCAGTTCTTACCAACAACCAATTATTAACCAGTGAAAGGCTTTTTGTGTGTTACCTTCTTTAAGTATCTTACAGAGATCATAAACCCCTTGTTTTAATTTCAGACCGCTACTGTACTTACCTAGGTCAATAAGAATTGCATGCTGTTGGGAAGTAAGTTGTTTTAGGAGTTCTTTATAAGGTGTGTCCTTTGGTTGTTGTTTACTTGGAAACTGATGTTTCAGATGGTATTGCTCTGCTAGAAACTTCCATATCTCCCCACGGTGGTGACGTGGTACTCCTGAGTAGAGAAAGCAATTAAACCAGTAATTTGTACTCCTACTGAGGGTTCTGCTATAGCTGAGCTAACAGGATTGAGGAACTGAAGATCCCTATCTGCTACACAGGCAGGCGGATCCCTATTGCCTACCTCCAGTGGACCACAGAAGTAGATTAAACTACAATGCTTTCACTTCCTGAACCAATAAAATACATCAGGACCATAACAGGAGAGATTTAAGGCAGAAGGAAACACCATGAGCTGCCCAAGGTTAATGCTTACACCCAGTCTGAGAAGCACTACAAGAGGCATCAAGAATTGCAATACTTGTCTCTGAAAATTTATATGTTTATCTCACATTTTTCCATGTAAAGTACACAATAAAGCACTGCAATAGAACTAATTCACACTTTTCACTAATATAGCATGGACTCTGCTATATTAGTATTATATAGTACGCTATGTTATGTTTTAGGAAGGTGGGATGCACACATACCAAAAATATAAATAGGTACAAATGAGATATGATATAGAGACTACAACACAAGGCAGATAATCAGCTTGCAAGTATTGTATTTCTAGTTTTGCCATCAGCTTGCTTAATGACTGGTACACATAAAAATGTTTTAAAGCTTGAATTTAAATCTTTTTAAAAAGGGAGAATGCTACTTAACTACTTCACATAAGTAATGATAGCCTTCATTTTTAAACTGTATGTAAAGCTCTGAGAGTATAATTAATTCAGCACTAGATCCTCACTCACTATAAAATCATCTCCACAAGAAATCAATGAACTTTCACTTGGGAAAGTATTCTGTCTAATCCATAATGCACTGGAACCAGATATTACAGTTTGAAATAACTTACAGCTTTAAATTTTTCGGACTGGTTTTATTCTTTTGGTACACATTTAACATATGGACGACAATAACAACAGGAGAAATCAAGACTTACTCAAGCATACAACTTACAAGGAAAGATAACAAAACATATTAGGATTTGATATTGTTAGAAGTCTAGACTTATCCAGTCATTTTAAATGGGCAGTTTGGTGTAACTTGCTTGTATAATTGCACATAGTCTGGTGCAATGTTTACAATATTAAACTCCTGACAGTGGTTAAATCTTGACACTTTCTTTACATGTTGGAAAGCATTGTATAGAACTATAAAAAGCTACTTGGAGTAGCCATCTTCACCGTCAGCTCCATACAGCACTCAGCCTAAGGCCTTTGGGTCCAACCATGGCAAATGTAACACTGAGTAATAGCCCAATTTCTTAGAACATTTAAAAAACATCCTCAGGTTATATTACTTTTGCTGCAGTGGAGATAGGGGTGGTTGCTCAGCCCTGCAGTTGTCAGGAAGACTGTAAGTGGTTTCTGCAGGGACAAAGTGTTCCTGAACTCAGAGAAAAGGCAGTTCTGCAGAGATACCCATATTTGTGTACAGACACAGTACACAGGCTGGAACAGAGAATTTCCAGAAAACAGTGCAGAGGGCTTCTTCAGTTATTCACACAGTCATTTATTGGCATTATCCAGTCTTTTTTTCTTTAATTATAACTTTTAATTTATAAAATGAGATTGCAACAATTGCAATACATTGAGATAGTGTACAACTCTTCTGTAAGGGCAGATGTTATTCAAAAATGTATGCTATAGCTCCAGTGATACAACTGCAGCTACCACTGAAAGGGACTGGTACTTGGATTTGCATAACCACGATGGTACCAAAAGTTGTTACTTGTTTAGTCAGCAGCCTGAGGAACAGCACTAGAGAGAATGTGGTAATAAGGAATGGTTAAGTGGCCACACTATTCCTTTTCTGATACTATTTACATGCATTTCAACAACTCAAAGCCAAACTGTGTTTACCTTGCCCAACAGCAGAGTGTATTTTTTCCACATCAAATTTAATCTTTGACCTTCCAGGTGTACTCAACATTTTTTCCCAAATCAAAGTTACATCTTTTAAGCATGGCGTGATTTCTTCATAGTCAAGTTTCAGACGTCTGTTCTGTAAATTGTTTTCAGATGCTAAAAAGTGATATAATCAATGTAGCGGTTAGTATTGCTTACTATTTGTAAAATGGATTAATATAACTTACAACTTCATCATGCAATCCACCTGAAACATTACATTTAAACATTTGCAATTGTGGGGTTGGATTGGTTTGTTTGGCTTTTTAAAGATATTCTATGCAATATTAATTATGTTTGGCCAGTTAAATTAAATTTGCTACTGCTAATCAACTCCTAAATATGAAGAAACATGAGAGATGATGACTAATGAAATAAACATAAGATTTTCATAACAGGAATTTTCATTTTCCCAGCTCTTCAGTGCAGAAGACCTTCAAGGAAATAAAAACACAGACACAATTTAGTCATCTATTTGTTATGCATACAGCTACATAACAGTAACGACAAAGTAAAAAAATTACTTTAGAGGTGATCATTCACAGATTTACAGATTACATAAAAAAGGAAAGTTTAAAGTACAGAAAATTACAGAGCCCTGAACACAAATAGGACTATAAGCACTGTATATATGTGTGACTCTCCTGAAATCTCCAATGAATAAATCAGAAAAAACGTCAATGGATGATTCAGTCTTAAATATGACAGTTCAGATCATCACAGCTCCTGGAGCAGAGATTGACTGTTGTACTGGTGATTTTCCCACATTACGATCTATGAGAATATTACACTGTATCTTCATGTGTTATCTATAAGGGATTAAAAAAATTAAACAATAGCTGTGAAAGCATCAAAAAACATGGAAGAAATAAAATGATTCTATAGCTGAGTGTAATTCCAAAGTTTAGAAGTGGAGTGAGAATTTCAAAGGGAGTCTTGGTAAAGCTTTTTTTTTTTTTCTGTAGGAGCATTTTAGTACTATAATGTGCCTGGAAAATAGGATTTTTTAATGGTAATCATGTAAACTAAATAATAAAGCAGGTTTTGTGCTAGTGGATGGATTTGTGCAGGTAATAAGACTGAACAAATAGAAGATAAGAAAAAGAGGTGTAGTTCAGGTGAGATACAAATACGTCAGTCATCTATTCCTGAAAGAATGAAATGATGAAAGAAAATGCTAAAAGGAATCCAAGATGAAGCTAAAAAGAGAGCACTAAGGAGAGACATAAACGGTGGGAAATTTATGGAGAAATTAACAAAATAGGTTTCAATTTTTTAACTAGACTGTAATGTGGCTGAGTACTCAATGCACCTAGTTCCAGGACAAGAACAGCTCCCTACTTGCAAAAAATGAGCAGAGCAAAAGTTCAAAATACGTAAAAGTCTGGAAAGGTTCTATAGTATTAAACAAAAATTAAAAAGTAAATCTCTTACAAATAACATGATTTGAAACTATGTTTATGAAATAGTGTATCATGAAGTGACCATGTTTTTTATTAATTTGCCATGATGTATTTACAGTACTTCTTTGTTTTGATGATGCATAACTCTAATGGTAACAAGATACTCTTCTTTTGAGGACATTCTGCCATATATCATAAGCCTACTGCTACTTTTGAGGATTTCACAGTATGAAATCACAGAATCATTCCTATCCATTTCAATCTTGAGACAATCTATGTTAAAATGTTATTTTATTATCTTTTGATAATTTAACTCTCTATTATTGGTATTTTCAACTCCTTTATATAAATTTACTAAGCAGTTAAAGATTGCCTGAAATTTACATTGCATAATGACACTATCAAGACACTAAACTCAACTTGTTCTGAGAGCTGTATCTGCAATTACGGTTTTTTAGATTAATGAATTCTGAGAGTTACAAAGGGTTACCTTGTTCTGTACTCCCACTGGCTACACAAGCTTCTAGATTTTAAAAACAGAGAAAGAAAAGAACTGTGTATATCTGGGAAGTGTACTTCCTCATCCTGTAGTTGTTTTCACATGTGAATGAATTTATTCAATGAGGTTATTCATGTGAGTTATGAGGTTACCTAAGTGTTTGCAAGATTTGGATCTCAGAGTATTTAATTTTTAATTCAGTGATTAACTACAGATCTATGAAATACAAGCACTCATAGTTTTATTATAGCTGTGTGTCCAGACTGAAAGTGATTCAGTCTATCTAAACGATTCGTCAACTTCTTCGCATTTTTGTCCAGTCAAAACCAACATATTTATAAATCAAAATAGTAAAAAACCTCAAAACACAGATGGTATTGTATGAATATAACTTTTAAAAAGGGCATTTAAATTTCAGCTTATACGAAAACAAACTCTGAGAAATCTTTTAATGTTTCTCTTCTGCAAACAAGTTTTCTGGTGCTCAGCAGTTTTTCAGACTTTTCTGCTTCATACTCAGTCTTCATATGCTATGTGCAAAAATGTGACATGTGAGGACTGAGGTGAGAATATGCCTTTATCAACAAGCTTATTTAGATACTTACACTACCCAATCCCAATATCACACATAAGCACTACTAGTAAAGAGGCTGTGCTTGCTGCAGCACAGTCATCTGTTGTTTTCAAGTGTTGTCTCACCATCAGAGCTCTTCATGCTGCTGCTACCTAGGACAACTTCCTCACCCCACAGGACATACAGACAGCTGGGCCTTCAATTCTGCCAACACCCACCTCATCCATTCACCAACTAGCTTTTTTGGACATGCTCATCTTAATGTATCTGTGATGGCTTTGCAATTTTTTCTCTTGGGCAGACAAGATTGGAGCACCTAAAGTTGCTAATATGTGTATGTATATTAATGACCTGCACTTGCCAAAAATTTGACTGCTGGCTGTAGATTCAGATAATTTGAATACAAGAGAAATTAAAAATATATCAGGAGTATAGATACACAAAACAGAGAAAAATTATTTCTAAATGCCATAAAAAAGTTATGGAAGCTCATTCACAACAGCACTGTTCTACGCTTGAAGAGATTGTATAAATAATTTCTCTCAGTACCTCTTCTCCAGATGGTCTCTGGAGCCTCTGGCCAAGGACACTTTGGTATATTTGGTATCCATTGCCATATTTTATGTTACTGGATTGGCTATTACATTGCTGGGAACATGCTTGTCACCTGTGGAGTTCTTAGGAAACTCAGGTGTTCTTCAGACAGGGTTGAAATAGGAGAGCTATACCGCAGAGTGCAAACAGCCTACAGGTGGGCCAAGTGCTTTGGCAGGCCATATCCAATATCTGAGAGGTGTATTGTCTTTCCAGCCACGTGTCTTAGCCTGAGTTTAATGAAGGATTTCAAATTTGATGTACTGACCTTTTCACACAGCTGGGCCCTCTCTACACACATCTTGGAAGTCAATCCTTCCTCAAGTTTACACAAGAAAAAGAAGAATTGCCATTTTCATGCCAGGTACCTCCCCTTTTGAGGGCTCAGGTGCCTACTCCCTTCCTGAACATCTAAAATCACTCAGATAAACATTTCTGTCCTCATCATTCATATCTTCAAAGGAGCAGCTCTCAAAGGCAATCACTTGTGATTCTGCATACAGCTGTTCTTTATGTGTAAAAATCACCACCAAAATTGATTTGTTGCAGCTCAGTTGTTCACAGGAAAACTGTGGTTAAGAACAACTGCAAATTACAGCTTCTCAAGTTCCTTCTCATCACCCTTTGGACTGATCTAAGTCATTACTACTCTACAGAAACCTTGCCTGCATAGTGTGGGTACTACTGCAGGTACCCATAGTTCCAGGTCCACAATCACCTTTTTAAGAACTTCCTTTGAGCCTCAAGACTGGCTAAACACAATGCTGCAATGACCAGTACTTAGACAAGGACCCGTGGATATGAATGTAGAAAATAATTCAGTTCATGATACTCATCATGCTGAATTCCTTGTGAGAGCTTCTAGACATGAGCCTAAAAAACCTCAGCCATGGTAAACCTAAGAGAGTGTCTTCAGATCAAATAAACAAATAATGAAGTGAAGTAATAAAAAAATTATCATCCATTGTCACCTATACTAATGAGTGCTGAGGGAGATGTTGCTAATCTGATTTACCTGTATGTTCCTATAATGTTTCATTAAGGGTTGGTGCAGTCCACTGCCAAGGCCACAGAGAAAACCAAGAGGTGAACTTGTATTGCAGCAGGGTGTAGTACTCAAGAACTTCACCAACCTTGTAACTTCTGGTTTTCTTTCTCCATTCTGAGGAGCAGTATCTGCTGAATAATGGCTTTCTTCCACAGCTCACGAAGCTCATGGGGTGTCCGTTTCCTCTCTTCTTTCACTGGCCCAAAGGGGCCATCTTCACACACTGGTTCCAATGGGGATCTGGGTGGAAGCTCTCCCAATTCACAGTAATCTTTAAAAAAGAGAAATTGTGGTTAACTACTTGGATGTCATGAACAGGTGAATGAAGGGACACAATTTGAAAAACTGCACATATACACGCACACACACACATCTACATATATACACTAATTCATATATCTATCTATATCTAGATAGATAGATAGATAAGAGGTAGCAATATCAAGCAAGGTTTCCCAAATGACAGTTTCAAGCAGACTTACAAGTCGCTTCACAATAAGAATCCTAAGTGCCAAAGCCTAGAATAATTCTTTCTATAACCTAGTAAAAACATTGTACCACACATCAAGACCACATCTTGCTAATTACAACTTTACACATAGAGAACTGAAAGGAAAAGGCAAATGTGAGAAATTATAAAAACATAACCTACAGCTGAAACATGGCATGACTCAAAGAGCTGATAAAATAAAATACAGCACCCACATAATTTGAAGAGTAATTTCTAAATAGTGTTTAACAAAGAAAACACACGCCCTTAGCTGCACAAACACACCACCACCTAAGGCCATACAATGGGATGATTACCAGTTCTTAAAGTAAATAGGCGGAAAGAGAGATAGGCACTTAAGACAGGTTTGTTTTCACTTCTCATTTTTAACCATATCATAACCTTCTGAACTTTTTCTTTTGGCTTCAGCTGGACTACCAGAAAATATATAATTTTGTCAAGCATGCAAGGTAACTCTTAACACATTACAAAAGAAAGTGAACATTAAATAAATCTCAGGCAAATTGAAAAATAATTTCTTCTTAGGGAAAGGGTGTAACATTGTTTTAAATCAAGTAATCAATGTAAGAAGCACAAGCTGTTATACTTTGTTTTCTTAATACCTGGTGTGGTATCACTTAATTTTATTGTTTTATACAGCTTCTCTGGAGGCTCAGTAGTCTTTGACATAACCTGTATCTAGAAGAAAAATTACTCAATTCACCAACTTTAAAAAATGGTCAAAACAACCAATCTCTTCTAACAAATCCCAAATGGAAGCCATTGCAACAGCACTTCTTCACCCATCTGGAATGGCTATGAAATGGCTTCCTGACCTACAGAGGCAAGATAGTGCTTTAATGTTAGTGCAACAAAATCCACCCACAGCCTCGCCAGCCAAGGACAAGTACATCTGTGTGTGCTGCTTCAAACAGCTCCTGCAGAAGGAGCATTCCTGAAGCAATTGTTCTGATGGCAGCTCAGTGGTCCACTTCTTTATCATTGCCTAGCATGGTGGTAAAGACTTTAAATTAAACACACACATATCATGTCATCTCTTCAGAACTAACAAAATAGGAAGGTTTTCACCCCTTCAAGTTCTGCTCAGACTGTCACTATACTTTGACTCATGCAGTTCATGTGCAGCTGTTCTTTTCTTGTTTGAAGACACTTGCACAACTGAGTTGACTAAGAATGGAAATGTTCACAGCTGTTCACTTCTGTTTTTTTAAGTCTTGCCACTGTCAATCTTCTCTCAAAGAGACAGAGAGAAGTAGAGTGGGTCCAAATATCACCTGTTTCCTTATATATTTATTTGCTTGCCACCACAGTTAAAGTCTAGGGCTAAAATATACATATAAAAATAAGTGTAACATATTCAGGTAGTAGAACAATTTAAACCTTTACAACCTTGCCCTCTGGATATAGGTGTAGATACCCATACTTCTGGTTTCTACAGCATATGAAAGAACAATGAAAATTCTCATTCATGGGAATGAGAATTAAGCAAAGGTCAAGTATTTGACACTTCAATGGCAATCACCATTTGTTGCAGCAAAAGCAAAAAACTCGACAGGTGCACTCAGAAATACATCTAGTTATGAAAAGTATCAATACAACAAATTTATGTATTATATTCATTAAAGGAAACTGGGAAACATTGATTTTTTTTTCTTTACAGGTAAATGGAAAGACTTCAATGGGCTAAGATCTGCAATTATAAAAGAGAAACAGGCAAATGTCAGCAAGGAGAGAAGATACATACAGTGAATAATTTTCAACTTGTATTGACCATGAAAGGAAAATTATTTTTATTTGACTGCCAGTTTTGGTGCAATTGTTGGTTTTGATGCACATGCTATACTGTCAACAATGTTCTGTACATTTTAATGTAGAATTTCTAAATATAGTAGCTTTGATCCCAATTTTCCTTAGTGCATATTAAGAAATATTTAAAGGGAAATGCTCTCAAGGATAATGCTTCTAGAATTCACTTAATTTGCTTGAATAAAATAATAAAGAAATAAAAAGACTATCTTCAAGGGAAGACTGCACACAATAATGACACCATGAGAAAGGAATCAACAGAAGTGGTCACCATACACCTACGTAAAAAAGTAAAAGTGACCCAGACAGGAAATCCCTTATCTACTGTATGCTGTCTGTAGTGTATTCACATCTTACATTCACATTCCATTCCCATAGCATCCAATATAGAATGCAGGCACATCTTGGGGAAAACAAGTCTATTCTACACATCCTCCCAGTGGTTTATGCATCTATTTTAGAGTCAGATGTGTATCCTGATTTTATGCATGTATATATGCACTAATATGTTAGAAATTAACAGACCATGCCCAGATACAGTTTATTGCTACCTACTTGCAAAAAAAGCCCTAAACCCCAAAAAACCCAGGCTGGCAAAAGACATGCAAGGAAATGGATTAAACACATTGCATTCCCAAAGCAAGAATGAGCATATTCAACATCTAGAATCTTCCTGTCTTTAATGTACACATCCCACTTCCTCAGGATAAATTTTAGGGATTGGTCTTCAAGTACCAAATTCACAAGTTTATTAGAAACATTACTTACTTGTCGTCCTCCAGTGATCAAACTATGGCAACACCCGAACTGCTGCAAAGTATTAATCACTGAAGACCATGGTCCTGCTTCCATTTAGGCTGAAAATTTCCTATCTGTTGCTGACTAAGCTGATAAAATCAGTATTCATTAAAAGAAATAATGCTTAAGGCTATAAAGAAAACCAAAAGGTTACAAAATTCTATAAGCCGAACAATTATGATTATCAACTTTACCTCTAAAGTTTCTGTGAAGAGTCCTAGGATTGATTTTGCTTTCCAAACAGCAACTCCTTTTCTACATTTTCTTTTGCTTCTTATCATTTGTAGACATTTAACAGGAAGTCTAAAGTCTACTCTGATAAAGTGCAACACATTCAAAAGCTGCCTTCCCCCCCGTCTGCACGCTGGCATGAGGCAGGATTTAGAGAATGCAAAGTGAACCTGTTTAACTGCTCAGGTGGCCTGTTGGAAGTCTGCAGAGTTGCATCAGCTGTTTGGCTGGTAAGGGAGGGAGGAAGGTGGAACGTTGAAGGTAATCCCTCAAAGCAAAATAAAAAACTCAGACATTTGGTAAGTCAGCACTAACCCCTGTCCATGAAAGTACAAGGTGATGGAGAGACATGCTGCCAGAACAGACAAGAGCAGAAATACTTTAGCAAGGAACTGAGTAATCCATTGCTACACACAAGGGATCTGGAGGAAGCAGAGAAAGCAAAGATGAATGGTAGAGCAATGTAACTAGGAGCTCACATTCCACTGAACCAAACTGCCATGTGTTAAAATACATGCAATGTGCAGCCTTTAAAACTTTTATGAGATTAATAAGTGCACTTAAACAGGATCTGAATGCTTCAGCACACACTGAAAAGACTGCTTCCCTGTTCAACTGCCAACTTAGTCAGCTTTTGTTGACTCCTATTCCACGTTTGACCTGACCATAACTCCTTTCAAATATATTGCTTCATTTCCTGCAGCTTCCACATAAAATTCTTCCTCCAGACATGCTACTCATACAAGCCTACAGCACTTCTGTTCTCTAAGGTTCTGGATTTGGCAAGTTGACTTGATATTTTATCAGTGGTAATTTTATGGTAATTTTCCATTTGAGGTTCATACTTGGACTATACTTCAGAACTATTCTTCTGCACAATGAAAGTTTACATGTCTGTGGGTCAAATCCAAGCATTCCCTGAGAAACTGCACTGGCTTTCCTGGGCTGTGAGAGCTTCTGCAAGGCACTGAATTGCAGATGACATTGCTCATGAACCAGATGGAAAAGTTGCTCAAATATTCTAGCACATCCTTATGTACCTCAAAAGCACTCCTCTTATGCTTCCACCATTTCTAATACCCAACAAGCTGATCCATTCATTTGTACACAGCTGTTGGCTTCACATGGCAGTGCTTCAACCCTAAGGTGCAGAGTTATCCCTACACTCCAAAAGGATCAACAAAAGCATTATGCAAAACTCTTACCTGGAAAGATGACACAAAAACCAAAGTACAAAAGATTAAGAAGGAAGTATCATGATATATTACTACCAGGGAGCACATTAAAGAAAGTCTGTACAGGGAAAGCTGGTCAATTACTGCAGTAGTAATTAAAACAGACAATATCTGACTGGAAGTGATATGAACAGGGATATTTCATTTGTAAATGACTAAGAAAAAATTAATTTATCAAATACTTTCCTAATCAATCTACCTTAGTATTAAACAAGGTTTAAATGACAAACCAACCTAAAAGCCTAAATTTAAAAAACATTCTTTCCGAAGCACTTAGTCTAACCAACCTCAACTATCAAAACCAAGACAAGATTCATCTTTGACTAGAAACTCCAACACTTCAAGTAGAAAGGAAGGGGTGATAGGGAGGAGGCTCAATAATAATGCATTACCACCATCCTCACTAAGGAATTGTTTACACATGGTTCTCTACATGCAGTGTTTACCAGTCACATCTGTGCTCTGGGGTTTAAAAGTCAGACAAGATATGGTAAAAATCTGAACAGAAGAATCTATTAAGCCTTTTATTTACTGCATTATGTTATTTTTCTTTGCTGCATTTTAAACTTTACAAAATTCAGCCTGGCAAACAAACGAGAATTTCACAGTCACTTAAGATTCAGTTGCCGAAAGAAAAGACATCAACAACATCCTTAGTTCTCTTCAGATTTTCCATTCAGGTAGTGCAACACCTTCTTTCACACAGAAATAAAGAGGAATGCAGACTTCTATAACCAAGGATATAATATTCCTATTATTTTACATAGCTGCCTGGAATATTTAACTTCATAACTAGATGTGGTAAAATGACCAGGAGCCTTCTGTAATCAGAAACCTTCAGACAGAGAATCTCAAGAAGCAACAAGTTCTAATCTGACATACAATTTAAAGCAATGGCTGAATGATTCTTGAAAAAATGCGTATTTCAACACTGTTGATTACAATCAGCTCTGAAAGATGCTTTGGACTTTGCTTTTCTTTTAATGCCAAGAACTTCTTAAAAAGTACTCACTACCTCCCAATTAATCTCATTTGCTCATATTATCAATCCCTGAGAAAGGAATGTCCTGATATTTCAGTGGGCACAGAAGCCATCAAACATTAATAGTGTACTTACTGGTTACTTACTAGCCAAACTCCTGTGCCAGAAATCAAGATTCAGAGCACATATTTGCTCTGAAAGGGGCACAACTGAGCAATCAATTAAACCAACTGGCTTTAATTAATAATAATTGTGTCGCTAACACAGTATTGGCAAACACATTACAATTAATTTACACCCCATAAACATTCTAAGCACAGAATGCTAAAGCAACAGTTTATAGTATTTGCAGTGTTACTACAAAATGAGTTTTAAAAATGTGCTTAAATAATCAAGAGATATAGTCCACACCACAAAGCACATAAAGAGATGGGTAGGTGTTAAATACAGCTGGTTTCAAGAATAACAGTTCTTCAAACTTCTCTTCAGCACTTAGGATTTAACAGTTTGCCTCTATCTGACAGAGACTGAACCCCAAATAATTTTAATTAATGAATCAAGTTCATTTTCCTGTACGGAGATACTTGTACTTTCTAAACCAATTATTTTCCTGCAAGTCAAGCTATAAAATAAAATGTAGTTGATTTTTTAAACTGAATTTATTTGCTGAGTACTTCTAAGTGATACCAAGCATCCCACTCGTCTGCATTTCAACTTCTTTCACTGTTCAACAGGTAACTTCATCACACACTGCCCACCTTAAAACAAATCACCCATTCTCCAACCTAAAACTGACGCAGCTGTTACAAAAATCTTTTTGTCTACTTCTAACACACCTCCCTCAGCAAGAAAGCTCCAACAAGCACCACTATTTTCCCATTATTTCCTTAAAAAACTATCCACACCTCCCTTAAATCCAGCAATTGACTTGACCATGCTGGGAGTTCGTGACAATCTGCAAAACAGTTCTACTATGACCAGTTCTCAACAGTCAATATGTGAAAACTGTAGGGGAAATTGTCCACTGCACAGAGATTTGTAGATGCTGAATAAATGTATGTGAATATCTTGCTGCATTACAGTGCAAGGTGAAGTTTCATGATCAGTCTACACTGATTTAAGGATGTTCTGCTCCGGAGCAGATTAAAGGCACCCACCCTCACCTTCCAGACACCTGTCCCTGACTGCTCTATTGCTTGTGTAATGCTGTGAGTGGGACTAGAAAACTGACCCAACTGAAAATTAGGGCTTTTGAGTGTGTCCATACTTCATCTGGCTTAAAATAATCACTGAGTTGTTGTTCTCTCCACCCTTTTACCAGTGAACAGAGAACTAAAGAGTCCTAGACCATTTGCATAGCCAAAGAATGTGGCTCTTGGGTGATGCTACAGAAGTAGGAACATTTGCCTGCAAGTTGGGTGAGGAGGTATGAAGGTAAAAATCAAATAACTGAAGAAACACATTTATTATTTAGAATGTTTAAGACAGTGAGTAGGAGAGAGAGCTTTAGAAAAAGAATAATGAAAACCTTCTTTCAAAATAAATATAGTATTGCAACAGATCAAAATGCAATCCATCTTGTAAGTAGACTCTGGTTCCCTTTTTCCATCTCTCCACTTTGTGGGATTCAATAACCATTACACTCCCACAAATAAATAAAAACATCCAAGGGTGAGACCCTGTGTCTGAAGGTGCCAGTGAGAGAAACACTTCCCCCTGGTGCTCCACACCACTTGCAGCATCACAGCCATTCCAGGGGAAGCTGCCAACAGCAGGAGTTGGGGCTGGATAATTACAGCTGTAGCTTCCTACAACAGAAATAGCACAGTTCAACGCTCCATCCTCCAGCTACCCTCTGTAAAGTATTAAAAGTCTCTACAGATCACTTCTGCATGGGTATGCAGAAAAATCCTTTCTAGAACTTTCAACTGGAGATCAACATCATCTTCAGGCTCACCAGGGATCTCCTGCCAGGCAGCAAGTTGCATAACCGTTGTCTGATGTGCTTCATGGTAAAGTTATGTACAGAAGCAGGGGAAAATAGTGTGGGAAAGGGAAAGCGGCAGCACCAACAAGCAGGAGGTGGCTGGAAAAGGGTGTGTACGTGAGGCATTGCTTCCACCAAAAGTAATGGTTTCTCTACAAGGCTTTGTGTTGTCTCAGCGTGCTTGCCTTGCTGAGCATGGCTACATTAATCCAATCATCAGGCGAGGCAGGAATCACAACTGGCAAGAAAAAATGGCTTTCCAGCATATCTGTTTGCAGTATTTTTCTTCTACTGATTTAGGACTCTCCTAGTCCTTCATGTACAGAAAATCATTGCTTTTAAATAATGGTGTCTGCAAAACAAAATGCTCTGTGCCTGGTAATTCATGATGCAACCCCCAAAGCACAGCCAGCAACCATTTTGCTCCACCTGACCAACAGAAAATGAAGTTTTAGCTCAAACCATTTATGAGCACTTCCTAAAGAATTAAAGGATTCACAAGTGCAAGACAGTGGGACTCAGTGCTGTTTAACCCATTCAAGCTTCATGTGGAAACTTAGGATATTAGACTTTTATGAAGTTCAGTACCTCGAAAGAGTAAGATCAAAATGTCTGCAAAAGCTATGTACCAGTTGTCTGGGTTTTTGGTTGTTGTTGCTGGGGGTTTTTTTAACTTTTAGTAAATACACCTTCATATCCTGGTGTGTTAACCACCCAGAGAGCAGCAATGAACATGATGCATCTTGAGATTCAGCTCACTACCTGCCTATACATATTACAAATGTCAGAGCCTAGGTTTTTCTGTGAGTATAAAGCTAAAGTTGTCTCTAGTTCTTGTGACAGATTGTACATTCTTCTGTGCAGTTCACTCATTATAACCCAGAGAAATTACAGCCACAGAGCAGTTTCATTTTGTTGACAATGCCTGCCCACATGTGGTCAAAGCAATGCACAGTTCAGGCACCCTGGTGGATTTTACCTTTAATACACAGTTTAGTAAAGCAGCCTAGGCTAAACTTGAAAAACTGTATCATCTCTGAGTCACAGAGATCTGGGTCTCTTGGCTGACTGACTTACTAGCTTTTAAACACACCCCGTCCCCAGTTTTTTTCCTTACTCCCCCTCCTGCAGAGTACTCTGGAGTAGGGCTTTGGCCACAACACCTGAAGGGAGAAATTGGTCAGTGGAGTCTGAGTCTATAAAGGGAAACCCATAAAACACAGATGTTCCCTTATTTCCTTCCCTTCATGTTTACTTTTGCAGAACATGACAAACCATGTTATCTTTAAAACCTTCTTTGCCCTCTGTCCAGTTTGGCTGAAATTGATCTTTTGGTGATACATCAGCTGTTTGTACAAATTAAAGGAAATCAGTCTAAAAAGAGTGAGAAAGACTTAAAAAAAAAGAACATGAAAGAAAAACAAGATGATGAATGATTTACTTTCATCACATTTACTTTGGAACTACAGAGGTTACTTAGTTAACTGTGGTGGTGAGTACAGTCTAAGACCAGCATTACAAAAGCTCTCTGAATCTGTCTTGTATCTGTCTCTTCATTGCCAGAAATGTTCCAGGAGACATATAAAAGTCCAAACAGGAAAAACCCAGTATTTGCTCTAAATATTTTAAAAAACCATGCTGACTCTGAGTTTTCTTCTGTTCATAAATTATGTACAGTGAAACAAATACAAAAAAAGAAAATTAATGAAGAAAAAAGGCCAAATATTTTAAATTGTTGCTCCTATTAATAGCACATCCTGTTTTCCATTTTGGCCACACTTGTTTCTCCAACTATTCTGCTTACCCAGCTGTAGGTTGTTAAGATTGTATCTTGCAGCTATTATGTCTCAGAGGAAATGCTTGGGTAGGCAATTTAGGTGGATTTTATTTTCCTATTTAATATGGGAGGGTTTTGTGGCTTTCAAAAATAAGTAAGACTATTTCCAGTCACTGAGAGTGCATCAAACCTGTAAAAACAGTGGTTTCATAGAACAGCCCTTCACATGCCTTTAAGTACAACAGAGCATTTCACATGTATGTTTACATGACATGCTCCTGAGATCACTTCACTTTGAAGTACACTAAATTTGAGAGGCATCTGTGCCCATATGCAGCTTACCTCACTGTCAGTCAAATTACATTGCAAGCAATGGATTAATGACAGAAACAATTCTGTTATGTGCCTACTCCAGTTAACAAAGGTCTCACTTTAAGATGCAAGAAAAGCATCTCAGTGACACTAGGATGGTTACTTTTTACTACATTCACTGTAAGGTACTGTTCCTTTCTGTTTCCTTATACTTTTTCTTATTTCTTAAACAATGGCCGTAGCAGTAAGTCAGAAGTTATAGCTTACAGAGCTCATGCTGTAAAATTCAAACTTCAGTGAGCCAGAGGATTTTCTCAGGCATTCTTGGCCCCAGCATGTACTATCTGGCTTACATAAAGGGAATGCACAAAATTATGCACCTGCATGCTTATGTGCAGTGATTTTCTTCTAGTCTGTGGTTCTTCAACGCTACACAATTTCACAAAATAATTAAGGGAACAGTGGATAATTATGACTCAAGTGGCAAATGTCACAGACTGGAGCAGCATACTTGAGGACAAAGTATGCACTACAGAACTCAACTGAGATCATAAAAGAAATGTAATTCCTGCTGGTACACTTGGAGTTTTCTAGTCTGTAGTTCTATACTCCAACAAGGAAAGATGAAATAGAAGAATCATCTTTTCTTCAGTGCAATACTTGGTGATGGATTTTTCCCCCCAGAACTCATTAAAATAGTACACATAAAAATAATTTCTCCTCTGGCTAGTTAACATGCGGCAGCAAGAACGATGTTACATATGAAGCTGAAAAGTAAAAACTCAACAGCTAATGAGCTGGGTATTATCAAAAAGTAGGTGGTAAACTGCAATGGCAGTGCAAACAGAATACCAGGCAAACATGTCCCCTTGGCAGACACAATGATTCACACTTCACACACAACATGCACAAATAAGCTCATGGAAGCAAACAAACCCAGACTTTACCATCGTATCGGCTGGGAGAATCACACGCTTTCTGAGGGGTGGCCACTCGCAGGAATATCTGCTGCCTCCACGAATGCCTTCGAGTCCTTACGGGGCTGCCCACATCGAGGGCCTGCTGGCCGTGCTTGGATTCGTAGTCACTGAAAGGGCACAACACACAACACTTTGTGAGAGGGTCACCTGGGTCTGCCAAGAGCAGTGACACAACCTTCAGTGAACTCATGAGCCACTGCCTTGGGAGTGCAGCGTGCTGTGCACATGCTGGGGCAAGCTCTCGGCATTAGGAAGGTGAAACTTGCTTTGTGGCAGAGGCTTATACATGGCTGCAAACAGCATTGAGGGTCACAAACGGGCTGGCAGCTCTGTACAGTCTACTCTTTCCAATTTTAAATAATTTTCAATTTTCTTTGCAGCAGTATAGTAATCAGAACATATTAAAGATAAAGCTACATTATTGTCTATGTACCATTGCACTATTTACACGCCATCCACAAAACCTAGCAACTATTCATAGGAGACACAAAGACTTGCTGATGCCTTTTATCAGTACACATCAAGGAGCTTTGTAAACACCAACTAAACTTTCAACCTTCTGTGCACTGAATATGCAATATATTCCCTCCTAACACAGACTGGGAGAAAAACTTCTAACTATTGTGTTAGCAAGTCTACCTCTGAAATATGCAACAAACTTGGGAACAGCATCCCAAACCTTGGATATTACTCCTTTGATGTTGTCCACACATGCGATACAGAGGTTTTTATTCAGAATACAAAATGAAATAGTGAAGAACAATGCTGTTCTCCTATTAAAAATCCCACTAATAACTTTCATCTGTTAGAACTCTAAACTATTCATTGCTTTATTCTACCCATTGGCTAAATGGTTACATGAGTTTTTGTAGAAGCTGAAAGGGATAAATGAAATCCAGATAGCTCAGGCAGCAACAGGGGGGAGCGTTTTACAGGTCATCCTTTCCTTCCAATTTGAGGACACCGACATTAGGATGAATCATACATTCTCTTAACTGAAAAGCCTCCTTTGTCAGGAATAATCACAGAAGTACATAGATGGAAGTTGCGTGACCATTGCAACATCAAAAACAGCTAAGATCTGCAATCTTAATGGAGGAGTAGTCTGGGATGGCTTCATCCTTTTGACAGCAATTACATGCAGAATACACACAAGCGAATCATTGCACAAATCAGGTTTTGCAAGCGCAAGAAGCATTTGAAATACTTCAGACAAAGAAATCTTTGAAAACACAGTTTTACCTCCAGCCTTTAAGAGAGAACCCTACCTTGTTGTGCTCCTAAAGTCAGAGGTGTTATTTTCATCTACAGGAGCCAGAAATTTTAAGAAATTTGGCACAGAAGAGGAAGAATGAAGCTTTTTCCTTAAGGCAGTACGGTAGGAGATGCTGAGAGTGCAGTCAGGAAAAGTATAGTTTAGAACAAAGAAGTATAAATCCACAGAATAAAAATAATACACATTCCTAAGTTTCAAACAAAAGGCAGCTAAATCCTGAAGGTCTGAATATCAAGGAAACCAAAGTCAAAACTAAAACTGCTAACAAAGTCCTAGTTCAAAATACATATTTGTTTGGGCAAACTAAAATGGTCCAATGTACATAAATGTACTTCCAGTAAAGTTATTTTCTTTGCTATATTTCAAGATTTTTAGTGCATATTTCAAATAAATTCCTGTAATCTAGTAAGATCCAATGCCAACTTTATCACATTTTTCTTAAATATCAGTTTCAATGACTGACTAAGTCTGGGGGAAAAGGTTAGGAAAAGCTGACACTGATAATCTTCATGCTGGCAAATGAAAAATAAGACTTTGGCAAAAACCATTTTGTAAAGCATTAACAGGGTTTTATTCAGACAAACTTGGAACTTTTAAGTTAAAAGCTAAGCCTTCTGACTGATCATTCAGGATTGTGGCTCTATTTATGCAACAGACAGGAGCACTAATCAAATTTCATCAACAGTCTTCTGACCAACATAATTCTGCTTGTCTTTTAAAAGAACAAGTCTGGAACATACTCAGGAAGAAGGTTTATACAAGAAAGTAAGAACAGCTCAGATAATGAAAAGGTTTTGCATGGAATGAAAATATAGGAAACTATTTGGCTGATGATATTAGAAGACCTTTTCTCAGATGAGTACACAAAACCTCATGAGTAGGAGAATTAACTCTTGAAAAAGTAAGTTTAAGAAAGAATTGTTTCTGATCAACCATAATGATATATCTGGATGGCATTTAGCACTGTTTCCTGAAGATGTGAATGGAATGGGGGGGGTGGGGGGCAGAATACTTTAGGATAATCACTAGCATGAAGTGAAGCAGGTTCTTCAGTAGCTGGTATTGAGATAAAGAAGGTAAGGCTGTAGCATGTTGTAGTTGTGCAAACACACAACTTACAACCACATTGTAAATCCATTACAATTACATGGTAATTTCACTTACAGAATTGGGAAGCTTGACTGTATTGATTTAAACTCATTAACCCATTTGACACCCCTATCAATTGCTATTTTCAATCTTGTTGCTTAGATGTTCAATATGGTATACCCTTAAGAGACGGGGAAAGGAAGGGAGAAGTTGCACCTGTGTGTACAGAATCATTACCAAATCTACTTGGAAAAATTTGCTTTGAGAATATAACCTTCAGGATTCAAGTAAGTCTTATTAAATTGAAAAGTGAAGAGGATACTGCAGACTCAGATTTCCTGCCCTGAGCTATATCATACTTCCGAGGTAAAGCTGAATTAAGAGATGCTAGTTAGTACTCAGCAAATACAACTGAAGAAACTGGTCAAACAGCATCCTTAGTTGAGTGTTTTCTCAGGGTTAGAAAAATCAGCACCTTGGGGAAACAGGAAACTTTCATGTGAAAGTACAAAAATGAACAATAAACAGCAACAGCAATAAAAATTGCTTGCCAATGGCCAGTGACTGTTGACAGTCCATCCAAGGACATTTGGTCTCATTAGCCTTTTGAGCTAAAATAAGCAGTTTTAGCTCAAGGGGTTAAGAAAGGCTTTCACAGTTCATGATTTTTAGGGAGCTACTCAGTTTCAGGTTCTCAGGGAAACAAAGTGTTAATGTCCTTTTCTCAATGGTCGCTCTACATATTTTAATTCTAAGAAAGCAGGCATGGAAAAGTATAATTTGATACTGCTGCAAGTAAGCAAGACAAATGATGGGTTGATGGGTTGGGGTTTTTGTTTGTTTGTTCTTGGGTTTTTGTTTTATGAGGAGAGGGGATGGTGGTGGGGTTGTATGTGGCAGGTTTTTTCCCTATTGCTCCCTGTATTCCTGCTACTTCTGCTATTCCTGCTACCATTTAGTTAACTTGGTCAACTTGCCTTTAATGTCAGGCACAAAAAAAATAGCAATATGTTTTTGTGTTACCTTCAACAAAGGACAGAATCAAATGCTTCAGGTAGGACAGAGTGAGCTCACGGGTTCTTGGCAACTTAGTCCTCACACAATTTAAGAAGTGCTGCTGTCTGCTGCATAATAACATATTGCTTTGGAACCACCGGCTCTAAAGAAAGAGCCAGTGGCTGAAGAATTTTATTGATTAAAACAATAAATTATATAAGTTCCAGCTCTACATTCAGTAGTGGAGCAATTAAAGAGTTCCCTCTCCCAGAAAAATCTACCACTTTTGGTCTATAATAAATTATTTTAATTATTTACACTACAGAGATTCATATTTATGACACAGGAAAACAAACCCTACCCCAAACTATTTGCAGGTGCTAGCTCACCTTTTTTGTGCAAAATGCCCACTTTGTTCTCCACTTGAATTATGCCTTAGATATTTTAAAAAGTTGGGTGAAGAGGCCGAGGGATTAAGACGAGCTAGAGTAGGAGAGCGTGCGAGTTGACCAGAAGAACTTTTAGATTCGCCGACAGATTCGTTCAAACCATATAGTGGGGATTCCAACCACAGCGATGGAGTTGAGGTAGCACAGAGAACAAAACAGTAAGAAAGGAAAGGAGGGAAAAAATGAAATCCCTTCTCTAATCTTTCAAAGGGAGCTGGCATATGTAAGTGAGACATTTCCTATGATTTTCACAGTTAATGCAGTAACTGTAAGAACGTGCACATTTTTTTAACCCAATCAGCAAAGTCCCAAATGCACATTTACAGGCTTCAGCAAGGCATATCAGAATATGACTAAATTAAAACTCACCAAAAAATGGCACTAACACCCTGATTTCTTTTTCCTTATATGTGCTTCCTCTTGATTTCTATGATAGTCAGGCATATGATCAAGAGTTCCAATGAATGAGAAGTGAAATGCTACAGGATGAACTGAATTTAGTTCTATTTTGACAACAATTTTTGAATGGAGGTAAACTGCTAAAAAACTCTCATAAAACAGGACTCGTTAAAAGTCTATAATTCCCATGATTTTTGGAAACTTTAAGTATACTTTTCTCGTAAGTTTTCTATTTCCTCTGTTTCTGTACATTTCCTATGAAACGGAAGCAATAGGGGTTTCTTTTGCGTTTGAGTTATGTGAGGGAACAGGCACATTCAGGCCTTACTAAAAATTACATAACTAAACCCAAACAGATATAACCAAGGAAATAAAAAATATAATTAATTTCTAGCTGCATTCCTATAGTAAGATAACAACTGATTGAACAAGCAGCTACAAACTCCAGGGCAGCTCCTGTGAAGATAACAGACCATCAACAAGTCCTAAATTGCACTACAAAAACATTCTAGTACTTTAGAATTAAAAAGGTTTAAAAAAGGGACAAAAAGGGAACCCAGGTTATGTTTCCTTTCAAATATTATAATTCTCTTTTTTTTCACTGCCATCATCTATTTCAGTTTGTTTATTGCCCTGCCTCTTTCAGGAAAAAAAATGACCCGGAACACAGAGATTTCATACTAATTTGTGTAAACAAGTAGTTTGGGCAGTAAAACAGAAGCCTATGGACAGAAGTGTTTCAACAGTAATCAGAAAAAGACAGATATAAGGATGGGAGAAAACTGCCATAAAGTTAAGAGGGGACTAGAGATGCAGAGGCAGGCCTTTGAAAGAGGACAACCTGAAAAATACTCATATTAAGGCAAGTAGTAGTTTGTTTTTGTGAGTAAAATCTAGATAGGTTCATTGAAAAGCTACACAGGAGCCCCACCTCTACCAATAACTAGGTACTTTATGTCACTTTTGTGTGCAATTTCAAAGTTACATATGAATTCACCAACTAGTAAGGTTTTCAGGCCACAGAGGCTATTGGATTTTTCTCTGTAAATAGAAAACAAGAAGCAGCATTTATTTATACTGCTCGCAGATCAAAACAACAAAACTGATTGCTTGGACACATATAACCAAGTAGTTTTGTGACATGTATTGTGGAACTACACATTTTGTGTCTTCTCTCCACTCTGAAGCACACAGGGCTAAAGGTGTTTTTAAAGAGAATACCTACAAACCTTCAAGGAGGACACACTGCTGCAACACATCTCTTATCTGTTAAGAGGACATACCTGGTATGCAATTATCATCCCCAAATATGCCCTCAACAAACAAAATCATAGCCTGCTTTTAATAAGGCTTACTTTATTTTGTGAGGAGTCTCTGTGCTCACTGAGTGATACCTCATAAGTTTCCTCTGAGGAACGGACGGCGATGTTTCGGCAGGTCCCAGAGATTCCTGGCTCTCCGTCGGTAAATGACTGAGTGTGTTTGCTCGCCTCCGGAAGCTCTGCTGAGGCAATGTAACAGACTGCTCGAGAGAGGAATCCTCTGAGTCACTGCAGAGATCACTTGCTGATCCACTGCTCTTAACAGCGTTTTCTGCAAGAAACGCAGGAAGTTTGTCTTTCTCCTTTTCACACAACGGTGGTTCCTAGCAGTGCAAGAAATAAGGTTATCAATATGTGGGCTTAGAATTCATCTTTGAGATTGCAGTACCGTGCCATTATTCACATCCCACAGAGACCCGCTTCAAACACACACATTTTTATCAAGTTGGGTCAAAGAAAGATGTTTGATGTTTTATGTCTTTGTTATTCATCACTTAGGCCAACAAAACAGTCTTTATTTTGCAGAGAAAAGTTTGAGTAATTTTGAGAGTAATTGTATTTGATAGTATGTTGAATACAACTCAGAAGAAAGAGGGTCAGAACAAAAGGGTGAGGGTTGGCTAACAGTGAAAAGGGTGGCATTGCAGAGTACTGTATCTTTAGCACCCCATCTAACCATATCATCCTCTTGTCTACCTGCAGATTCACACAAAGAACTTGAGCCTAGATGCCTGTTTCAATCCCAAGCCAGGCATTTTCTTTATTCCTCACTTTGTGTGTTTCCTGCAGAATCAGCCATTCTTTCAAAAACATAAGCAGAAAGAACAGACCCTTGTTTACATGAAGTCAGGAGTTTGCAGGTGAGCAGGCATTACAGCAGAATCAATAGCTGTATATCCAAGCCTGCAGAGTTGCTGTGCTGTCTCCGGGGAAGAAGACTGGCTTCTTCTATGCTGTTTGTTTGTATTGTTTTACACAGACTAAAAGCTTTCTAACCAAACAAATAGGGAAGTTACTCCTTGTTTTAGTTTAATGTTTCATATGAATACAGTCCTGCATTCCTGGTATGAACTTTCAGGGCTAAGACCAGTCAGATGAGGATCAGCAGCAGGGTCATTATAGCATTTGTTTTGCCACATGCTGTTGTAAAATTCAGATGATGTTATATAATATTTTATTTCACATAAACTCACACATTCATACAAAATATATGTTCTATATAGTACAAGGCATTTCTAATTCAATAGCACTTTTCTGGTTTTAACACGGAACAGAATGAAAAGCTTGAAAGCAACTTGAAACATTTCACATCTGACCACATTTCACATGTGCTTAGTTGTTTCAGGGAATATTTTTTGAAGTGTCTAAATATGTACAATTATCTCAGTCTTTACTTACTTTATTTGTGCTGCTTAAGGTACTGGACACAGAGCTGTCCAAATCCACAGAACCAGAACTGTCCAGTGGTCCTCTGGCTTTAGTGCCCTGTAGAGATAAAGCACGCCAGCAGTTAAGATGATGAAATATGGGGCACACCAAAGAGATTTGGGTAGCACAGTTGGGATCTGTGATTTTCATGGACAGTATCAGGTTTAATTTCCTGAAATGTCTAAAAATACCCTTTTCCCCAAAGGGAAACAGAAGATTCATTCAGCTTAGTCTCTGACAACTTGAAGGAGACTGTAGAATTAAGGAATTCTCATGGGCAATGATGTGCTTTTCATGATAGGTACACAATCACGTATTTCACATGTAGTGTAACTACTGTTAAAGTACCTTCTATATTAGGTACTTACAAAGATAGAGAGAAATAAAAAGGATGTCTATTACAAAGGACTAAACCCATATAAATTTAATACACAGGAAAACGTAATTTCTGGTATTATCATTTCAGTGCCTACAAATCAGAAGGCATAAATATTTCTGTATAATCTGTCAACAATATTTTTGTATCATTTGTTTGAGTAATGTTTTTGTGTAACCAAGAAAAATATCACAAAACCTAACAATGAATTCTTACATGCTAACACAATTATGGAACTTGTATATTCCTAACCTTAAATGGTATAATTTTTTAATGTTCTAAAGTTAAAGCTCATGTTCTCTTTGAAGTTTTCTTCCAGGTAAAATATAAAATGTTGTCATTCACAACAGTGACTATCTCTCTTTGAAGTTCAGCCAAAACTTTTGGCTTCAGATCAGATCAAAATCAAGAATTTCCATCAAAACAGCAATGACAGTGAAAATGCAACCAATATACAGCTGTACTTATGTGAAAGCAGTTTATACCAGTTAGGACAAACTGGAACCAATTAGAACAGTCCTACAGTTAATGTAACAACAGTAACATGATGTTTCATATTCCAAGCACAGCTGCAGCAGGATTTTATAGGGGTGAATTCTGGAAATGCTGTCTGGGAAGTAATGAGGGGAGATAGGAAACTAAAAATCCTCTCTTTATGTACAATTGTAACAGGAAAACCATGATTTTGCTATTATTTGTCTTGAGAGAATGGGTTAGATATGATGTCTGAAACAAGCTTTGAAAACCTGGTTTTATCAGTACAAGTTGCTTGTCTGTGAACTGATAAATTGTACTAGATATTCCTTCTATGTAACTTTTTGCTGACTACAAAAGAGAATGTCCAATTTCTTTTCCTGAATATTTTTTGTTTGGCACTCTGTCACAACTCTTTTGTTTTAGGGGAGGAGGTCTGATTTTTTTTTAATCCTTTGTCAAGCAGAAGTCTTTCCAAGCCTCCCACTATTTTTCTCTGACTTTTTCATGAGGTGCAAAATGAAGTATATTTGAATGAGAAGGAACTCCATAGGTTTAAATTGTGATTAAACTTGACATCTGAATGAATTTTGAATTGCTGCTGTTTGCTTTCAGCAGCTAACTTCAGCGATCTGTTCATGATAAACATTTTCACAGAATGTCAGAATTAACTAGGTTGGAAAAGAATCACTATCACATAGAAGCTACAGCTTTTTCCACTAATCACTATTTCCAGACACTGTCTACAGAGAATTTTACCAGATGTAGTATTGCACAAATGTCTTCATGTTCTTAGTGCCATTCTTTACATTCCTCACCTTCAAATAATCTACAGCATTTAAAAGTTCAAATATCCCACTATTCATCAGTTCTGTGTCCTAATAAACATATCTCATTGGAAATGCTTAAGCAGTTCCTTAATAATTTCCTCCTACATAAAGAGAAGTGAAACAATTACTGTTTTAATTTTCTAAATCCAAAAGAGAAATAAAAGAATTGTTGCTTTTTGTAAGTCCCCATGTTCAACCTTCATACTAATTTTTTGAAATGCCTATATACACACTTTTTTATCTAGGAATAAGTTCACTTCATCCAGGACTTGGTATTCTCTCTACCAAAGCCCTGCTTTTTTTTTGTCTTCTAAAATGTCTCTAATATTTTTGTCACTGTGACTTTAATAACCTTTGGGCTACAGCCTGGAATGATAACAAGTAAGACTTTTCTATCACTCCAATAAACAAAGCAATGACATTATATTCAAAGACAATAAACATGAAGATACTTACACGTGATAAAATACTTTCAAAAGATTCTGTGAGAGACCTTTTTGCTTTGTTCTTTAACATGTCTAATCTGAATCTCGGAGCACTGCTGGACACTTCATTTACAGCATTCTCAGCAGGAGGTTGTGAAGCCTGCAAGTGTTTAAAAACAGAAATGCAAAATACTCAATAGCATGGAGAAAATCTCAGTGAACAGCCTGAAGATTTCTGCAACCTGAATCAATACTTTTTCCTGGTGTCCTCCACTTGCCACTTCTTTTTCTCTAGTGAAACTTGTACTGAAGTTTAACAAACCATCCTAAAATAAGAACAGGCAATATCTTACAGGAAATGTGTTGAGTGAACTAGCATTCTTCAGAAGAATTGCCATTTTTGTAGGGATTTATGGCTCTGTTGACAAATTTTCTTTAATGCCAATGTAGAATTGTATAAATTCTAAATGTTTAAGTGTAGCAGATTAGAGCTTTCTGATGGATTTCCTTTTCTTCAACCAAAAAATTAATCAAAATCTCATCATTAACAGGAACTCTCAATTTCTCCATTATGGTAAAATGGGTCTTTCTAAGGGCCAGGAAGATGTGTAACAATCTAACTCTTCTATATATTTCACCAGTAGAAACATTTCCACCTTAAAGCTAACAGTCAATTGAGAGTTTTGCTTCTTAAACAAGTATTTCAATCCATTTTTAGTGCTGGTGAAGACTAATGTAGCAAACAGAAAAATGATATTATGATGCAAATATTACCATCCAAACCCAATGTCTGCAGTAGAAACCAGAGCTCAGTTTTCAATGCTGTTTTGGGGGTTTCATCTCGAAGCTGACAGGCACCACAGCCCTCTCTACTTGTCCCTAAATTCAGAGATTGGAATGTTTGGTCTGTGCAACTACTAGTACATGGTCAGCTGAATGGCATATTATAACCATCACCAAATTGTCCTGTCTAGGTATAATTTTAGAGCATCCTATTTCCAGTATGCCAGTAGGCTCTTGTATTTTCTTTTTACCTTCTGTCCTGGTTATGCCAGGACAAGGGTAATTTTTGCAATAGCTGGGAGCAGGCATGGCTAGGACCTGACAGATATTTTATACCACCTGTCATTGCTGGAGGTAGGGGAAAAAGGTCTCTCTTCCAGGGAGGAGGGGCCCCTTCCAGCCAAAAAAATGTGTCAGGAAGGAGCCTTCCAGTACTGTCTATTACTGGGGAAGGTGGATTCTGTGTGAATAATTTCTTTTCACAGTACCCTGTGTGACTAGTATTGTCACCATTACTGGTCATTTTCTTACCTCATTGCTGTTTCCAGTAAATTGTTATTATCTCAACCTGTGATCTTTGCCTTTTGTGCCTCCAACTGTCCTCTCCATCCCACCGCAGCAGGTGCCTGGATTGGAGAGTTTTGGTGGGTGCACTGAATGGGGAAGTATTATTCCTAAACCACTACACCTTCCCTCATTCTCCAAGGGTAAATCAGATGCTGCATGCTATTACATTCTTATGAAAAGACACTTGAAGTGTTTTTGTTAAAGATCCATGTACTAGTATCACATTTCATTTTTTTCTCCCCTAATTTAAATATATTTTTAAAAAAGGCATTGAAAAGCATGAAAGTGAATATGTGGAACAGAAGAGAACAGGGACATCAGGCTGTCATGGGTTAATGATTGCTGAGACAACAGGGTATGTGTTCAAAGGTATCTGCTATTACACAGGTCTGGAGATAAATTATCAGAGTAAATATAAAATGTATGCTGAGACAAATGACAGACTGAGGGGAAGTCAGCCCTCTTAGAACACTGGCATCTTTGCAAGTGTCAGATTAACCAATTTGGTTTCAGGAACTGAGCAAACAGATTGTAGCAGGCCTTATAAATTTTCAAATCACTGAAGACATACTAAGATCTTATCTCATTTTGTATATCCCTATTTCCAAGCTGTTTGTGACAACTATTTGATCATTGGCGAGCATTAGACCAAATAAAAATATTTCAGGTATGACGATAGATGACTTCAGGCAATGTTTTTTCCTCTTATGCCACAAGTGAAATGCTTTTTTCTTAAAAGCATATTTCTGGTGAGATGCCCAAGACAATAAATCAGAGAATGAAATATGCAATTTTCTTTCTGTTTATTCAGGGAGGTCAATAATTAGCTAGTAAGCCATAAAAGGAGAAGATATTAACAAAGTGAAAATACAAAGTGAAGAAGAGAAGATATTAACAAAGTGAAAAAGTAAACAAAGATTTGCTATTACTTTCCTTATTTCTTCATGGGTCTAATTACTCTCCATATATTCATTTGCTAGTTTATATCACAAATGACTGACAGCAGTCATCACAATGGAATTACCAACCAACATCAGAGGACAGTCAAGACTTTTAATAGGGTCTAAATAACTGGAACTGAAAGTTTCCAGAGAATGGATGGAATTCTTTTTTAAATACTAAACCTTCTTGAATTGTCTCAAGGTAGCTACTTACAAACCAATGCATCCACCAAAATCACTAATCCCTTTGGAAAAACCTTAACTGTGCTGTATAAATAGCCAGTTAAACAGCATTGATGGCATCTGATGGAGAATAAAAGGTAGCTCATCTCTTTGGACATAGATGAGTCTCTACTGCTGTTTCTGCAGCAATCTTCCTCATCTTAAGGCCACTTAAAATGGTCGTTTGCACATAAGAAGTAACTTTCAGTCTTGAGTAAATGTAATAGGCCTTATCAATGATCAAAACCAATGTGCTGTCATTACACTGACTCAACTGACAGCAGGATGGCAAATGCCACAGATCAGCTGAGAGCAATCACAAAGTCATTATACATTCTCTCACATATATTGAATTTTCATTGCAGTGAGAACAAATAAACAAAATTAGTAGTCTGCCTTGTTTGCACCTCTGTCCCCTAGGCCTGAAATCAGACTGTACCAGGGACCTCAAAACCTGAGATATCTGTTTTGAGGCATGACAATAGTTTATGAATGATAAGTAAATCCAGTATTCACTACTGCTTACATACTGAAGTTTCAAATTGCCAGTGATCCAGTGATGGAAATTTGCCTTTGGAAAGACATAAAAATCAAAAGGAAAATTTTTTCTGGCTTCTTCTTATGTGAACAAAAACCAAATGATTACTGACCTGTTTTGCTTCTCCAACATGAACATGGTCCTTTTGTTTTTCTTCATACATGTTTCTCAAGATAGAGATAACCAGCTCATTCTCTTTTTGCTCATTTCGTGGTCTTAATTTCTGTAATTGAAAACACCAGAACTACAGTAATTATACATTTGTGTAACAGTTAGCAAATATTTACTCTTTTCATTTGTCACTATAATAAAACATCAATTGTCAGAGCCTGAATGAAGAGATGGGACTATCGAAGGCTATTAAGCGATTTATTACTAAGAAATAGGTATCAGTCTCAGAGGTCATGGATTTAGAGTAGTAAGTCATCCCCAGCTAAGGAAATAGTCATGAGTTTGTGAGTTACATGGCAATATATAACTTTCTGGTCCAATGAATAGTTAGCACCGAGTTTTGTTTTGACCTTATAACCTATCACCTTTATTACTTCCTACTGCATTGCATCTGTCCTTCATCCAATAGCTTGCTAACTCATGTACACATGATTCTATTGTAACATCTAAATTCTTAACTTAAAAGATAAAATCACATTACTATACTTAAGAATCCTCTACCATATCAGCCAATACTGTTTCTTATTTACTTAAAGCATGTTCTTAATTATAACTATAGAAACATAGGTCTATAATTTCTCTGTTTAATATCTGTGGACCTTTATCATTACGTCAACCCAAGCTCTTTCCAAGGCTGTAAATGAAACCCATTAGTGTCTGTGGAAGTTTCTATTTTTCTGTTTCCCACAATCAGTATAGGAACCAGTTTAGGCTAATGCTACTACTCCAGTCCACCAGAGGACACCCGTGTCCCAGGCAAAGCACCAACACAGCCAGAGAAACACTCACTTCATACATGACAGATTTTACAAGAAAGACAAAAGACAACAGTACAGCTATCAAACTGCCACAAGCAAACAAAGGCTTTAAAACTATTTTTGCCGATTTTCTTTTGATATAAAGAAAACTGAACCTACTACACTGTAGTTCTGAGTTTGTAGCACACATGGAATACTGTCCTAGAGATAGGATTTGCAACCCTCCTCCTAGAAATCCTTCATACTGGACATTTAGTTTTTGGGAAATGACAGGTATTTTATAAATTAGTGGACAAGGTGCACACATTTGTCTGTGCTGCATTTGATTTAGATATGAATTATTGTGAGAGAAGACTTTAAAATAATTTATTAAAGAATTTAATCCCAGAAACCTAACTTTTGAAAAACATATGCTGTTTTAAGCCTACTGATATAACACAGAGGATACAGTATGAATTCATTAATGTCAGGATAGCACATTAGATTAATAAAAGTACCACAGGGAGACAGTTACCTAAAACTGCAAATCAAAGTAACAATACACAGATCTGCAAGAAGGCAACATTCCAGGCTGTGCAACTGAGAAAGTTAGCTGGGAAAGATGGGCAGGAGATTTGTACTTTACCCTTGGTTTTATCAAGTTACTCATTTGCAGACCCTCACCAGAAGCAATTTAAAGTTCCCTGTGACTACTAGAAGCTTTAGATTGTGTGCAGAACACTAAAAGGCACCAGTGCTGCTAGCTGCTGTATGCTAAGAAATTAGTTCATGGAATTGGTCCCACACAGTAACTTCCAAATTTGGTATTGAGTGATAAACTGCCACATGGAAACACAAAGAGACTGAAATGACTCAAGAGAGGAAGGAAACATTACTTTTTAAAAAGTCTGAAATTTCTTAATCTTCAACAGTGTGTCAATCCCAGTGACATTTCCTACGATGCACATCATCTGTTTTAAATCCAGCTATGCTTTCCTCTGTCCTAAAATAAATTTTATTTAGAAGACAGAAAGTTTAACTTCTTTAGTTAGTTTGACAAGAATTAAGATCTAGGGTAAATTTTAGGCAAGAAACTTTCTGATCTGGGAATGTTTCAGTAATTTGTTTTGGTCAAAGTAACAGTTTGAAAGCCCTCACAGTACATGCTACTGCCTTCACCCCCAAAAAACATGTTCAGTTTTATTCAGTGAGAAGGCAACATCTTCATGGAAAGCGAGGAGTATCAAGGGAAGAAAAATGAGTAAAAGTAATTTTCATCAAAAGATAAGTTTTTAGCAGCTCTAGAAAAACAATGCTATTGAAATTAAAGCACAAGCTGGTTAACAGTCTAGTTAACAAAAATAATGAATGATCCACAAAAAATGAAAATAACTGCTGTGTTCCACACAGATGTTAGCAAAAAAACACCAATTGCTTTAAAATCTTGTAGGAAACAAAGCTTACCTGAACCTCTTCAAAAACAGAGGCCTGCTCCTGGTTATTTAGTGTGGTTAGATGCTTTTGTAGTTCTAGTTTAGTCTTAGAAGGGTGCAACCCTACCAAGGGAACAAAAAAGAACAAATTTCACAGTCAAGTTTTTCAGAATTAATTAATCACATAAATATGCCCAAAATTTAAGCCAAAGCTTGTCAATTATTTGAGCTGACCCATTCCATGATTTCATAACAGGGCATTGGAAAGGACTCTAGGTTAATTTAAAGCTACTACTAAACTCATGTCTTTAAAAAAGAGGGACGTGAACTCTGCAATGAGGAGATTTACTGAGTACAGACCAGGATTATACTCTTAGCTGAAGATTCCATTACCATACAAAATAAAATAAACCCACAATCTACTGCATTTTAGCAGACTGTGTTGTTGACGTTTTATGCAGTGCTGCTGGGATTTTGTTTATGGTATAAATATAATTCCCTTTCATTTTCTCCAATTTCTATGCTGTGGTCCCTTCTGAAAATGAGTAAATTTATTGCATGTTAGTGAAGTTCTTACTTTGCCTCTTGCAAAAAAACATTTACTAACAATCTAAAGCAGACTGCCCTTTCATTCAGATTATTTTTTCTCTTCTCATCCTGGATTAAATTCCTTTCCTCTATTTTCTGTGGAAAAACAGCAAAGCACCAACAGTATTGTGCACTTCAGTTTCTGATCATGGAATATCTCCTTCAGAAGCAAACGATACGATTAACCAGATGGCATGATTGAAGGCATTAAAGATCATTTGCCTTTAAGAAACTTCCCAAAAATCACAGCTAGCTGAAAACCAAAACAGAGTGAAAGCAGTTTTGGAAATTCGCCAGTTTCATCAAATTAATACTAGACAGGTTTTAGTACAACAAGCCACTGTCACGTGATCTGACAAGCTGCTGTTGCCCTTTATTCACCCCAAACATCACTTAAATGAACAAAATCTACCTGTGAAATTTGCTGAAACGTAGAGGTTTTTTATGTTTTGAACTTCTGGGTGACAACTACAATTCTAATTTCTGCATTTTTATGAAGAAGCATAAATCAACACCGCAAACACACATATTAAAAGCATTTTGTTTAATTCCCACTTCGTGATAGCATAATACTGGTTTCTAAGTGGATTCAATAGGACAGCAGGTCACAGCTATTGCAGCATCTATCCTTCAGAGGTTCCTCATCCACAGTGTTCTGCATTTATAGGGCTAATAGAGCCAAACAAGCTGCAACTAATGTTTATACTTGTAAATAGTTTTCAAAAGTTAAACACAATAAAGGAGTTTAAAACTCTTGTAAGAAAATTCTTATTACGTTACAGAAAACCTGACACTACAGTCCTCTAAATAAAAGTACTGGCTTTCAACTTTCCACCCCAAGTCCCAAGCTCTTTTAAGCATTAATTTCCATAGGATTTTACGTACAAGACTGTCCCCCAATGAAACTGTCAGAAAAATGTATTCAACCAGAAAGTTCTTTAAATCTCACCTTCTATCTTTTCACAGAGTTTATGCAAACTTTGCATAGGACACCCTTCACAGAGCTGGGGCTGTGCCTTGGAAGTTTGTTGCACAGCAGCCACAGTGAAAGCCTGTTTCAATGTCATCATAATTTCATCAACCTGAAAAGAATGGCATGCAAAATAACAGAATTTCACTCTTCCACTGAGCTTCTGTTTTCCTTAACACAAACACAACAGTCTTTTAGAATGATACCGCCCCTTGCTTAGGAATGTGCTTATGATTAAAAAGACAAGCTGTTCCCATGTCATTTCTGTGCAAAAACACACAAGCAAGAGAAAACTCATCAGGAACTCATGTCTCTCCCAGGCCACCCAACTACTACTGTAGTCTAATAAAAGATCCTACCCTCTATCTCAAGCCCCTTTCTTGTCTAGGTTAAAAAAAAGCTGACTGCAGTTGCGATGCACTGGTCTTACTTGGAGCACAGCAGTGTAGTCCTGATTTTCAAAACAGGTGCCCTATGAGAAAACTATCTTGAAAAAGAGGCATAAGGTCTAACGTAGTTTGTGAAATGAAAGGAAGATTTATTGGATTTTAAAGGGGATTTTAACTTCTAGCCTCAACACAAACGAAAAGGTCTTTTGCAGACTGCTATGTTAACTACATTTTTGAAATACTTCTATTTCTGAGTGGAATAGGATTTGAAGACATTCAGCAAAATACAGAGCATGCAGCAATAGAAGACTTTTAGGGCCTAATATTCTAACATTTGGCTATTCTTTTCTTTCACTTACCAGTGCTTCATCTGTACACTGAAACACATAACAAACAAAGTGGAAGCCTCCATTTTCTGAAGACTCTCTGCAGATGAACCCAAAGTGATCCACATGTCTAATTCCCTAGTAAAGAAACAACAGCAATGAAGCAGTCATATCTACTTTCGATGTTTTGTACCTGTATTTCTTTCAGGAAGAAAAGAACAAAAATGCATTGCATATAGGTCACTTATCTCTGTTACAGCTACATTAAAGACACCTGGCCATTAAAATTCTGTTCTGTAATAGAACCCATTACTTCTGATCATGGAATATTATGGATCTTTTGAATTTCAGTGAAGTCAAAAGTTGTTTGTTTTGTTTTTAATGGGTGAAGTTAAAAACTCCATATAACAGACCCTGAGATTAATAAATTCTATTCAAAATGTATTTTACTCTGAAATATTCAGAATATGTACCTGTATGTTTAGTGATGAAAGCTATTGTCATCAAAACCAAAGGAATTTATGGAACACAAAACCCACAAAACAATCCAAAAAAGCCAGAGGCAGAAGGACAGAGAAGCAAACTCTGTGGCACAAGGAGCAAGGATTAATAGTGAATGAGGAGGCTCTGAAACATGCTTAGCCTCAGTGCATCACATATATTACTTCTACATGGCAGAAGACTGTCCTCGTTTAAACACACGCAACTTACGTTCTTGAAAAGAATGTATTTTTAAAGTATTTTTCAGATTACTGTTACATATAATTTTTCTCCTTTCATTCTCACTGCTTGAAAAATATGGCTCAGAGATCCCACGATTTGCACAACCATGAATCATGCTCACTGCAATCTCAAACAAGACTGTGTCCCTTCTAGCTAATATTATTCATCCACTGCATACAGAAATGAGTCTGTTTCAGAAATCACAATGCAAAGCATGAAAGAAGAATGACGGTTTTATAGAATTACTAATTAATTAGTAACTTTTCAATAGCAATCACTGAAACTGCTGTTGAGAGAATCCATGTGGAGTTCTAGGAGAGGGGATTACATGAACATTAACGAGTAGAGAATATTTAAACAATAAAAGAATAGAAGAAGGATACACTACAATCTTACCTGAGAACAAAAGGATATTTCTTTAAAGCTTTTCTCAATTGCGACTTTTTTTGTGTCAGGACTGATTAGGTAAACTTCAGACTGGCCAATCTAAAAAAAGCAAAATAAATTGCAAGGTGCTAACAAGTAACATTACACTTCCTTTTGTCCCACTATAAAAATGTTTCCTGAATATAGACATCAAATTTCTTTTCTACCTGTATATTTATATTAATTAGCATAGTACTACCAGAAAGAATACTGAAGCAACACTGATGTGGCATTGAGAGCTCTGCACACTATAGCATGGAGTTTTAACGAGACAAGAGACTGAAAAGAACGTTTATGATGAGAGCAAGGTTGTATCACAAGTAACTACTTTGCACTGAGAGAAATAAACTCACACTCCCTTTTCTTATTTTCTGCAGTCTTGGAATGTACCACACTCACAGAAACTACTTAATGAGATTGTTCTAAAGTTTAAATCCAAGTGTGTGCCTCTTCCTGTACTCCACTTAATCATTTTTTAGAGTTTTATTTATTTAAGGCACATAATATTTAATTTAAAGCATTTAACTCAAAAACGATACAAATGAATTTACTGGAATTAATTTACTGAATTTTCTAATGTACTTTAAACTGTAGGCCATTTGCACAGTCAAAAGATGATGCTAAGTACTGATGGGCAAAGGGCATTTTTAAGATGAAACTACTGTTCGCAATTTTTCAGCTTCTGGCAACATCTTTGTAAGATAGTAACAAAAAAATATAAATTCCTCCTATTTTCTAGTATATCAGAGACTGCTAGTGTCAGATTTTAGAAGGCAGGTGGAATTTGGATCCCCTCATGAGCATGACTTATAGAAACCTGCTTCAATCACTACCAAATCTCAAAAGATGCATATAAGAACATCAGCAGCACCAATATAACTGTACTTCCTTAAAAAAGGGGGAAGTGATGAATCTTGTGTGTGAATAGATCAAGTCAGGTTTGCCACCTCTGTCTAAAAATGGTCCTGTGCATTCACCTTCCACCTCTTCTTTCACTTGAACCAGTCACAATGGTTTTCCCCAGGTGCCTGCTGGTTTCCTTGTATTGTCCCTGGGGCTGACCTTGCACGTGTTCATGGGGCTATTCCTTCCAACACCTACTCAGCAGCCTCCTGATTGCTGCTGCTTTCCCCTCCCTGCAGCAAGAGGCTCCTTCTTATAGCTCAGTCCCACATAACTCTTTCACACTTGGTTCCTGGGCAGCAGTGATCATTTGAAGTCAGCTAACAAGGGATAAAAACCCAAACCAATGAACCTCTTCCCCCTCTGCCCCAACATACAGCTGGGAGACAAACCTAAAAATACCCCCTCCTCCCTCCCAAATCCCAAGAAACTGGCTAGGACAGTAGTTTTTCAGGAAGATATATGAAAGTCAGGACTGTTTGAATGAGGTGAGGAGAGCTGGCAGATAACTAATCTGAATATTTTTCACACCTCACCAACCAATCTTTTCTTCAGTCCTATGGAAAATCGAAGTAACTAACTTGAGAACATACCAACCATTTTTCTTCCTCTGGATATTAAGCTACTTGTAAGGACTTCATACCTAGCCACACACAAACTGATGAGACCTCAGCATGCTGCCTGCATTCCCTTACTCAGAACCTGCTCAACACAGCAGACATGTAACCAACAAACTCAGCTCTTCCATGAGCTGCTGCTTGTGGACACTGAAGGCACAAACTGGAGTTACTTCACTTCCTTATATTCAGCTGAATTTAGACTGGCTGAATAGGAGAAGAATACAGCTTTACATAGTAAACTAAACAATATTTTTCCCAGACAAAAAGCAACCCAAAACACAAAGCCAGATCAGCAAAGCCCCACAATTTGGAAATGTGCCTGCCAGCAGATGGCTGACATTATACTCAGGCTGAAGCTGCAGGTGTCTTTGAGAACTGTTGCATCTATTTAATATAAATTAAAAAGGCACTCACTGGAGTAAGAGGATCTGGACCTACCCAGCTCAACTATAATCTCTCTATTTCTAAGATACGTGTCATGAATTAATAATGGAGTAATGAGTTATTAAAAATCAGGCATTATTATTACAAAGGGAACCTATATTTTCTATGTGAAATACATGCTCGGGAAGAAGGTGAATATGGCATTCTTTTAAATAGGGAAGAAACATCTCTCCATCTTCTTCCACTTCTCTGTCTCATGTCATCCTGCCACAACCAAACAGAAGCTTTAATTCAGGTATAGCTAACTACAACATTTTCTGCATGCTATTTTTTTACAGACATAACACAGTGACAATCCTTCTTAAGGATTCTGTTCCCCTGCTTCAAAAAATCTCTAATTGTACACACTCCACTCCATTACTGGCCTTAAGAATGCCCAGCCCCAACAGCAGCTGACAGATCCAAGATGACCTTAGAAGAGTCAGTCTTTGCAGTATCAGCACCAGGTTTGCACTATGCTCAGAAGACACAAGCTATGTAAAATGTGTTACACAGCTTATCTATCGTGAGGACTGTAAGAGAAGCAATTAACACATTCCTTACTTGCTTCTCAGTTCTTGGAAAATAGTTTTGCTGCTCACCTATCAAGGCAAGGGCATTGCTAGCCACACCAAAGCAGGGCAGGAGGGCAGGCACCTGTGGAGTAGCACAGGAAGCTATTACACTACTACTACTCCATCATTACACAGACACGCTGGCAGCAGGAGCACCTTCATCAATTACACTACTTATCATGGGGCAAAGTCTACTAGCTCTCTGTCATGGTTTGGTCCTTCTGCTCTAGTTACAGGTAATTCATTCACCTGGAAATTTATTTCTGCTGTTACTAGTTAGTGTAAGTGTACATATCATTATGCGATTGCACAACTACCCACTAACTTGCGGTAACTTTCTAAAAGCTTTCTTTAGAAGCTCAGTGTTTCAGGTAGTACTGTTTTAAACTATTTAACATAAACTTATTTTGAATATGTAAACCAATTTGCACTAACAAGTAATGCTCTCCAGAGAAATAGGCAAGTTTCAGTCAAGCTTTGGTAATTGCAATTAAGTTATCAAAGAAGTAACTGCCATCTGTCAGAACATCTGCTTTGGTGTTTGCCACTCCAAACTCCAAGATGTGAAAACGCCACCAGAAGCTGCAAATCTTGCTTTACCGTAAACAACATAGTCCGGTTTTCTGCAATGTCAGTTGGCTGCACAACACTGTGTCCATAGATGAGTTGACTTTTTAGGTTCAGTGAAATTGCATCTTCTTCAAAAGACCTGACAAAGCTGTTACTCCTAAGGCTTCCCTCTTGGAAATCCTTCTTAAAAGCAAAGGAACGAAGTCCAGGCTGAGAAAAAGATTTCCTAATTGGCCTTTTTTCCTCCTCTTCACTGACCAAGGGCTGGAATACAGACCGAAATTTGCTGCTGAAAGAGAAGCCTCCAAAGTTATTGGCAGTTTCATGTTGTTGGGATGATGAGTTGAAATTGGAATTTTTTGTACAACTTGCATGATTAAATTTCTCAATGCATTCATCTATGAGTGCTGGAGGTGCATTTTTATGTGCTACTGTTACCCGTCCACAGAACAGCACCTCAAACTTTTTGGCAAAAGGGTCTTCAACATCTGAGAGATTATTCTGAAACTCTTCTTGACGGGCAATTTTTCCAGCTTGTCGAATAGAGCTTATAATCTCAGGCACCTAAAAGAGGGGGAAAAAATACACATTAGCATCCAGTGCTTTATGACAAGCAAATTGCAAAATTAAGAGGCTCCCTGTTGAGATTTTCCTGGAATGGATACTTTGACTCAGTTTCAAAAATAAAAGACCAGCTGAAGTGATCTTGTATTTATTCAAGAGACATATTATAGCAGTTAAACACTGAGAAGAGGAATTTCTCATTTGTCTCCTTGCCAGTTCACCATCATCAACACTTTATCAAAAGAGCTTTGTCCCTTGCAATGCTCTTCATGTCCAGTAAAACTTCTGCCCCTGAAGCAACCAGTATAACGTGACAAATTCCAGCTCAAAACAAAAGACAGAAGTACTTCAGAAAGCATATGAGAAGCCATGGACTAATTAATTGGTAAAGTTATTTAATCTCTGTTATTTTTCCCTCCCTTCTCTCACCCAAACACTCATGTCATGTAGGTTAACTAGTCTCTTGCAAATTTGCTTCCCCCTTCGTAATAGCATTGTTATGGCAGTTTGGTTGTTTTTAAAATGTAAATAGCTGTATCTTTTAATAACTATATTCATTATTTTAGATGTTCATTTTTATTCTGCTATCCTAGATGACACTCTTAAATAATATTACCTCACATACAGTATGACTTGCAGGGCATCTGTATGAGACAGCAGTCTGCTATGGGTCACAGATGTTGTAATTAGAACCCAAACTGCCATGTGACACAATTTTAGTGACAGTAAACGGTCTCAGTTGCTGATATGGTTAGAAGGTAGTTATATGCATATGCTGTCTGCTAATAGCTGCGAGGCCAAGGCTTGGTTACATCACACTGCTCTGCTTGACCCAGGAGATTAAGGTTCTTCTGCAGTCTGTGCTGCTCCTGCTCTAATGAAAAATGCAAGTCCACTGTCTATGATTACAACTGCTAATTCTGCTAGCTTTTTTATTCACTCAAGTTACTTTGAGAAAAATCCATTCAAAGTGAGCTAACTCCCTGACAAAACAAATTTCAGTCAAATATCAACTGAAACTTGCTTTACTTAAAAGTATTTGATTGCAGATAGTACAGGATAAAGTCCAGAAGCAGCAGACTAAAATAGCAGCCCAGAAGAACCATCTCTCCTGTGAGAAAAGGCATCCCTAAACCTAGACAATATTTTGGAGACCTGGACTCTGATTTTTTTCAGATTTTTTTTTTTTTTGTTATCTATTGCTTAATCATAATGGAGTAATGTACATAACCAATGGAGGAAACAGCAAAGGACTTTGAGGGAAAAAATTTGAACAGTGAAAATTGAATGAATATTCTGGATGCTCATAAAGACCTCCTTTTAGAGACAAGGAAACAAAGATAAAAGATATGGATAGGTAGATAGATAGATAGATAGATAGATAGATAGACAGATAGATATGCCCACACATATACCTAGTGGATTTAAAACAGTAACACATTACAAAATAAATAAGGAACTCAGGAAGCATTACTTCACCCTTCAGTGGAAGTCATGAGTCATTGGCTAATCATTCAGCAAAGACAATAGGGAAGAATGGGCAAGAAAAGCAGGGTCAGGAGTTTCTAAGTCCATTCTCCGATATGTCACAAGCCAGTTGGAAAGCCTTGGGCTCAGACAGCTTTGCACCTAACTTCTTAATCATATACAAGGAGAACTTTAAGGATATAACAAATTTTTAGTACTTTAAATAATATGCATTTGCTCTACAGTGAGCTTAAGATCTACCTCAGTTTTATTTACCCAATACTCCTTCAAAGAAACATATGAGAATGTCAGTAAAACACAGAACTTCATTCTACCCACATTTGAAGCTGCAACTGCTTTAGCAACTTTTAATAAACTTGTTTTACTCTTGTAGGAGTGTCTGGACTCACCAACCACAGGCCATTTTACTACTGAGTTGCCCAGGATACACGCAGAGACCAGCAATCCCAACTCCGCTTTTGCTGAGGCTGCAGAGGCAACAGCAAAGGACTGAGGCATTTTCTGAACTCTGCTTACTTTGGTAAAGCCAGGAACATCAGCTCTCACCCAGGCAAAGAGGGCCAGGATCTCAACACAGTTAAGCTCCCCCAGCAACACCCACGTCACAGACTGTAAGGACAGGTCCTGGCAGTGCAGGTGCTGCAAGGGTTACAGCTGAGCTAAAGCCCTGACAAGGCATTAGGGATCCAGCACACAGAGGCAGTTACTGAATTTAACTTCTTCAGTGTTTTTTGTTATCATACACCTTGGACATTGACAAAATAGCTATTCAACAGTGGCTGTACTTTATATACAGACAGTGGTGAGGGAAAGACACTACATCACATAGGACTTTGAAGTAGTTAATAAACTTTGTGTCTGAGGAGACCCAGCAGGCCTGTTGATGAAAAATCAAGGGGAGTATTTATTTATTTATTTTCACACATGCTAGGGCTTGAATCATGTCATTGATAAGTAACAGCTGGCTTCTGTGCTACACTTACTAAAAAACACTGACTCTTCTGTTCTCACTTACAGACCTAAAAAAACTTGCAGCCTGCTAATAAAATTTTATTACTTTTGATTAGGCAACTGATGCAGCAGCAGAAGCAGCAAATCACCACCTCTCTTTCCTGTGATGCTTATGGATATTAAACATTTATCTATTTTCAGTAGCAAAGACAAAATCCATGATGAATGAGAAAAAAACCCAAAATACTTATTTCCCTGGAACAGGTCTTTGCTTGATCAAGATTTTTGCTTTTTATCCACCTGCACCACTCCAGACTTTTTACGCAAGTGTTGAAAATGAACAATCCGCTTGCACTCTTTATCTTCTGACACTAGCTCTCTGAGTAAACAGTAAACAAACAGTACTCTGAGTACATAAAGATGAAGTAAACAGTAGTTAAAAATAATTATTTCAGGTTATTAGAACAAAGATGTAGGCTCTATCCTGGCAAAAGTTTATTAACCACAGCTGGAACATTTCCAGATTAAGCAGCATGCCACTGGGTGATCAGTAACCACATCTCTTGCAAACCTCCAAAAATTAATTAAGATGTAAACAGAATCAGGTTTTATGGCTCTTCAATTTGTATCAAAAAGCAGAAAGGATAAAGTTGCTCCTAAAGTAAGCTAATGTTGCTTGGAATCTTTTAAAGATTATGAGCTCTTTCTGAAGTAAGAAAAAAAGTATTTTTTTTTATTGCAAAGATGGCCACAAGTTGGCATAGGTTGCCCAGAGAGGTTGCAGAGTCTCCATCCTTATAGATATGCAAAGTCTGACTGGACAGGGGCTGAGCAGCCTGCTCTAGATGACCCTGCTTTGAGCAGGGGGCTGAACAAAATGACCTCCTGAGGTGCCACCCTATGTCACCTTGGTGATACAGATACCAACTGCTTTTATACACACCTGTTGGTAATTGTGCCTACTAATTTGAACTTGCTCAGACAGGGGGGGAAGACTGTTGCACACAGATATGATTTCTTCCTGCCATGCAAATTCTCTTTTCTAGCATACTTCTATTCTTAAGTGTTTTCTGACTTGTTTCTTCATATAAATATGTAATGAGTGGATAAAGATTATTTATGTAATCAGAAAAAACACTGCTGCTTACCTAAAATTATTTCCCCAAACCCACAAAACTAAGTATAGAACATCAGTGCAAGCAACAATGAAACTTTACCAAACACAGAGCATTACCTTCTTATTACTTGAAGCCAAACAAGCCTACTGAACAGAAGACACAACTGAAATGTACTAGGGAAAAGGTCTTGTGTTTAGAGTGCCTGAATTAAATACAGAAAAAGATCACGTATCTATAACCATTAAAAATAACACTGGACTTTTGGGTTTTTTTTAAAGTGTACCACATTATTTCTGCTAAAATGAGAATGTTTACTTTGCAGAGACAAAGCAGGGAACTGAAATGCTGAGTATTCTTGTGACTTGACTCATGGGTATTAAGCAAAATACAAACCAACATCTAGACTTCCTAGTGCATTTTACTCAGTCACAGGACAAATATCTACAGCTTCTATGTCATGCACCAGATAATGACAAAAGGCAGTAATTTTTAAGCATGCATGGGTTTGTTGCACCTGAAAGACAAAGAACAGCTCTTTCCCGTCACATAAACTGCAGTTGCATTTTAACTCCTTGAAACTAGCAGTCACTCTGCAAGTTTACATATAAGCATGTAAGAGGTCAAGGTCTTTATCCTGCCAGTTGATTTAAGAAAGAGTTAGAAACTATTTTAATGAAAAGAGTCCAGTAACAGCTGACTGCAACAGCTGACTTCTGGTAAGTAAGACCAGACTAAAAAAAGATTACTCTTTTCTTTTATACATAGTAGATAAGAAAGCAAAATGTGCTACAGAAAAAGAACTGCTAATACATCAGCTGGGAGGACTAGGTGAAAGAATTGGGATAATTTATTATTCTAGATGTTATGCAGTGTTTATACCCGCAGTATAAATCTACCAGTTTACACCTACCAATCTCTGCATAAGGCTTCAGGTCAGTGAAGGGCTCAAGCACCAGCATAATTATTTCAAGGACGTAGGTGGTTTTGTTTAACCTAAGACAGACCTGTGCTGACAGAATTGCAGAAATTGCTGGAGACTGAAAAACATTAGGGTCAGATTCTTAGTGTGAACCTCAGGTCTCACGCCACCCCAACTAGAACAAAGCCTTAAAAATCTTTCACAAAGCTATTGAAACAAGTAGATGTTTTGATTGAATTTTGCTAGCTTACTCAAGTGTGAGAGGACACATGAATTACTTTTAAATGCTTTTACTTGCTTTTTTTTCTGATCAGTAGAGCAGGCTCAATATGTTAAGAAGTCTAATACTGTTTGCTGTTAGTATCTTTCCTTCTTTATTTTAGTAGAGAGTACTGCTACAGAAAAGATAGGGTACACAGCTATTTAATCGTGGGAGAAGCTATACAGTCGTATCCAGACAGATAGCATCTTTTTGTCACCCATAAGGTATTTACAATCATGGAATATTTTGTAAAAGTAGTAGAATGAAGAAAATGAAGTATTTTTTTTTCACATATACAATACTTTTAAAAGATAATACAGCACAGTATTTACTTGCATTTTTAAAAAGACTGCATGTAGTTTTTATTTCAGTAGTTTGATATGTATTAAAAAGCTGTTTTCTGTATACTAGTAGCAAGATAGCTGTGCAGACATCAACCCAGATCAGCATTTCCCATCCTTACCACTCCTTAACCCACAGTAGTGGTCAATGGACTTCTCAAACAGTTTTCTTCACTCTTAGGATTTAAAGTTTGGCATTTTAAAACCTAAAGCATTTTAATTAATATATTTTACAGATAGTCTTTTTCTTTTAAATTGAGACACTGCACAATTTCTCCTTTCAAATTCACAGAATAATTTAATTCGGAAGTGACCTCTGACAGTGCAGACTCCCACATAAAGCAAGGCAAGCTTCCAAGTTAGACACAACTTGAAACTTTGAGGAGATGCTGGAGGTCACATCCAGCTAAGTTCCAAGTAGGAATACCACAACAGAATTTCTTTATTCTCCGGCACTAGTAGAAATTCAAGGTATAAAGGAGTTATAAACTTGCAGTTAATTTCTATTTCAGTGAAAGGCCTTTTATATTCAGGTCTTATCTCAAGTGCTTTCACAGGGCTTTTTTTCTTCTGTTATCTTGCTTAGAGACTAGTCTGCAGTCTCCTACACCTCCCTGACTTTTCCCAGTCATTAACTTCAATTCTTGTTTTAAAACTTTTTACCCATTGACCCTTAATAAACAGTTCTATGGAATACTTTAATTATTACCTTTCTTCATTTGCTATTTGTTGATTTTTATTCCTCCCACAAAGCCACTTTCAAACCCAGATTCAATTCAGAGAACAACAAAGTTTACAGCTCTTCCAGTCCTGTCAGTTTTTCTGTGCCTAGCGAATGCACCGGGGTAGAACCAAAGTGACATTCTTACCAACAGCTCCCTAAGTACTTAAGATTGGCAGGTACCCAGAGAGACAATTCACCTTTACTCCAAGACTTCACTCCTCAACACATATGATCCAAAATTTTGCTGCTGTACCCTCACTGCTCATAAAACAGCTATAAACTGTGCCACTCTCAACAGCTTCACACATGTTGGTCTAGCACATTTTTCTCTATAGTATATAAGATGCACTGGGTGTCTCACTTAATCAGGGAAATTCATTAATATCTTCTGGAGAGGAGAGCAAGTTGGAGCACAACCAGAGGGCTGGGAGGGGTAGCCAGGGTAGCAGCCAGAAGGACTAACCACAGTGCAGGTGTGCTGCTTAGGAAGGGCTCTGAAACCTGCAAGGGCAAGACAGAGGTGGTGTTTCAGCATTAATAAGAGAGAGTTCAACAGCTGAATATCACCATGGGCCCATGAAAGGATGAACAATTATACACATGCCTAATCGTGGGCATGGTTTCCTTAGTAAGGTTTGAATGAACATTATACAGAGAAAGCAGTAAGTGAGGGTGATAAGGCTGACTCAGATTTTGAAGGGATGCATGTAAGAAGCTGATGAATCCACACTAAAATTCAAAGGATATTCTGTGTGGGGCAGAAGAGAGTCATCTGTTTAAATCTAATTCTTTTTGACCTGGATGAGTGGATGAATGCTGCTAGCATCATCTGAGATGACACTGACACAGTAAGCACCAAGAGTGGAGCTCCATGTAGCCAACACATACTCTTAACAGTTTACATATTACCAGAGAAAGCTGTAAAGGGGACTAGACTTCCCACACACATCAAGTGCTACCTCCAGAACACTGTTAAAGTACTGCAGACTGATGTCATGAGTACTGTATGCCACTTTCATAGTATCACATTCCTTTTAGTATTACAGACAAATCTCAGCTCGAGAACATTCCCCGTGATTCCTCAGCCAGACAGAAAAGAGTACACTTCTTGCAAAATCATGGGAGTTTGAGAGCACTCCATGTAAATTAAAGGGTCACTAAAGGGTTTTCTTTCCTTTTGGAAAAAAAAAACCCTAAACCAGTATTTGCAGAATCTGTTCATAAAGTACTGTAATCAAGTTCAGAAATAGAATGTAATTGTACTTGGTGTTCTAGTGAAGTTGGACTGTTCTGTTTGTGATGGTGCTTTCTCCCCAAGAGAGATGCATCATGTTGCTGATACACTTTAAGGGTTTCTTACACATGCTTTTAAGACATACCTTATTTGAATCCTGAAATACAAGGAAAGCTGGCTACTCTCCATAAATAACTTGCCATGTCCTAGATTGCTTCTTACTCTTGGACCCTTCTCCATGAAAATTCAAGACCCAAAAGCAAACTGCAGTTGGCAAAGTCTCCATATGCTTTTAGATTACCTCCAAATGAAACAGCACCTGACTGGCTCTGAAGGGGGTATTTCTACAAAATCTGCGTTTGGGAAGGATATGGGTATACTCTGCCATATACCTGGTGGGCTTATTACATGGTGTTCACTAATTCATATTTGCCGAGCCTTTTCTGTCCTTACAATAAAACCCATTTATGTTCATCCTGTACAGCTTTATCAGTGCCTCCATTCAGTACCATAAACTTCTGGAAACAACTCTGGAATAAGTCAAAAGATATTTCAAATAAGGCATTAACATCTTCATAGGGTTATCTTCTCCATGTTTTGTTTTGAAGGTTTCTTTTCACACAATTTCACAAATGAAAACAGCATTTTCATTTGTGAAAGTAGTAAGACATAAAGACATAAAAGTAGTTGTTGGTCATACCTATAGGGTTCCTGGCTCACATTTTACAAGGTGAGTACTGAACAAGGAGGCAATACCTGTTGTAAAGCAGTAACTAGAAATATCTGTGTTCATTCATTATCAACAGAGATTAAATCCTTTTTTTTTGGAGAGGCGCAAGATGGAATTGCAAGCAGCTCTCTTCACAGGGCTGAGACAGGTCTGGGACTTTGCTGGAGGGTATGGGGTGGGAAACAGAAGGAAGCCTATTCTTAGACAGCTATATATGGAAAAAGACAGCAATGGCATTTCAAAGCTTGCAGGACAAGGGTTCTTTTCTGGTTTGATTTTTTTTGAGATGGGGGAGAATTTGTCTTTTATAACTGAAAACAGTAATAGGACTTAAAACAGGAAATTAGATACTAACTTTTTTTAAAAATTATTAATCAGATTTAATTTCATTTGTACAGAAAAATACAGGCTCTTTCCTGGTCTTCTTTGCTCTTGGACTTCCGGCAATTATCAAAATTGGTACAACTGGCAAAATAGGGGTTAGCAAAACAGACAGAAATGAATACAATTTCTTTACAAATTAAAAATAAGCCTCAAATTCTTCTGTCCTTTTTATCAATATCCAACTCCAAACAAGAAGGGAGGGAAACTCCATGTGCGTCCTTATTACAACTAAGGTTATTTCTGATATAACCTTCTTGACAGCTGACCAAAATTCATGTCAACATCCCCCTCCCCTCAAAATTTGTTTTTAAGTTTTCACAGAGGAGGGCAGACGGGGGAAGTCAACCTAAGAATGCTTTTGACTGCCGTGATGTGTAAGTTTTATCTGCAGCAGAGTAAAACACCATCTCTCTTACTCTGACAACAGAGCGGATAGACTTCCTGAGGAAACAGACAGACACACAGACCTTCTTCCTAGAGCTGCTGGTGGGAGGCACAGGGACAGACGACATTTTTAATCAAAAGAATCTTACTTGAACATTAAACTTATAAAGGCCCCAAGGGAACCACAGTGAAGAAGGTGATCAGCTTTTTCCAGCGTTCTGCCTGACTGGTACAAAATCCAGGTGAACTAATTTGCTTGTGGATGAGCACATTTGCTGCTTTGTCATATAGTAACAGATTTCAGCTGCCTCAGGTCAACTCACAGGAGAACAGGATGGGAAAGTAATGACTAAACATCCCATGAAAACTACTCTGACTTTGACCTAAAAGAGCAGTTAGTTCACCAGTTTTCATCCTTCTCTGCTGTAAAACAGAAGAAAAAAATGCTGACTGAATGATAAAAACCTACAATAAATAATTTTTATAAGATTCCATGCTTCATAAACAAAACCACATCAGCATGAACTGTGTCCGCATACAAAAAAGTATGCTTTAGTCTAAAAAGTTAAGTCTTCAATGATTGTATCTCAGGTAGAAATGTTGCTTTCACAGAATGATCAATTCTGTAGGTTATATTCCAATGGGACATACCCAAATCTGAAATTCCAGCACATATTACTGGTTCAGGTTCTGGGTAAGTAGCACCAGTTTTAAAGACAGGCCCCTTGTTTATAATTGTCTAAAACTCCAAAACACTTCTACAAATTTCCTTTTCCATGACTTACATTTGAGGGGATTGGAAGCTATAAAAAGTTCCACAGAAACAAAACCAGCATGAAACATTTAGTGCCAACCATCCAAATTTCCATGACAACGGCTTCAGTGAGCTCACCTCATTGGTACTACAGCAGCAGACCAATAGTTCAGTAAATGTAAAGAGGCAACTGTTAAGATCTGATAAAAGTAAAATATTTGGCTACAGAGCTCCTTGAAATAATCACATAAACCCCCAAAATGTTTGACTGAAAAAGAAAGGAGCTGTTTAGTTAGCTCAGCTTTGCCATTTTCAGTAGCAGGGAATGTGCATGTACAACTATGCATAAGTAGCCTCTTTTTCCCAAACCTGCAATTGCACAGAATATCTGTACCTGAAAATCCTGTTTGGTAGCTGCATATCAAAGGTTTCCCCTGGAAAAAAACCATGCTTTTGATTATAGTGATGGTGCTGCAAAGATATAAAGAGAAACATTCACATGTCCAAAGCTAGCAACTTTTGAGGTGGGAAGAAGCTTCCAGACACTCCAGCCATGAATAATTTTTGGTTTGGTTTTAAAATGTGACCATCAATACGTGTGCTTACATACACAGTGCCCTAAGAATGGAAGACAACAAACACTTTTGAAAAACAGACAGAAGTCTAGGGCACAGAAATTCCAGATAACCACTTCAGCCCTGAAATTTTCACCCATTTAAACAGAACTAAACCTCATTTTGTGATAAATTTCACTGCATGTGACTTCCAGTCAGAAGTGTTTGGACAATGCACATGATGTGACTCTTGGAGGTGTCTTGTGCAGGGCCAGGAGTGGACTTCATCATTGTGGGTCCCTTCCAATTCAGTTTATCCTGTGATTCTGTGAAAACTCTCCTATTAAAATTCTGTATTTATGCATTAATGCATCTCATGATTAATTATTTTATCTTGGCTAAAAAGCAAGAATAGCTGAAAACAATTCAGATACAATTCGGTACAGCTAACTCAGTGATAAAACCAATACACAGTACCTAAAGTCATTCCCTTGCCTCAGCTTCTGCTCTTTAAGTTCTGGCTGCTCTTCCCAGCTCTACGGCCTCACCTCCCCATACAAATTAGTAAGCATCTCTTGACATATTTTGTATATCTTAACTGATAAGTAAAATACTACCAGAACAGAGGCTGAGAATTTTTTTCCTCTCAGTCACTGGAATCCATAAGTATTTCAGTTTGAACAGTTGACCTGCAAAGGCTTCTAATGGAAAAAAAATAAAGATGTAATTCCTTTAATTGAATAATAATCGAATAATTCCATTGAGGATTTACTTGACTAAGTCATTAGTCAACCTCTGTACACCATACACACATACACCATATATAGCCTCAGCTCCTTCAAATCAAAATAAAAGACTTCTTAAAGTATTTAAAGCTTTTATTAGATGGCACAGCAAGAAAGTTCCAACAACCCCTTAAAACAGAGGTTTCTCAGAAATGCTGCTACTTCTACATTCAAGACAAGGGAAAATTATAAACTGTAAGGAGGTCCTTTACCTGACTTTTCCCTAAGGGTATTTCTATTTACAGGACCCAGAATGGAACTGCTGCTTTGGTGTTCTCAGAAACACCTCTAGTACACATAAAAGACTGCTTCTTTACAGCAGTCTTTCAAAAAAGGCTATGACGTGAAACAGTGTTTTAAATCATCAAATGTCAGGCAAATAAAGTTAAACTGCAGTGCTGCAGATACACGTATATATGGCAAAAAATCCAAACAAACCCCTAGTTGTATTACCCATCTTTGACAGGACCTGGGGTTTTCCCTGACGCTGAAGGATTTACTAGTAGTTTTGCTACTGGTTGGCTCAGAACATGTTAACCACATGAAGACAGCTAGCACCAACTTCCAAAGTGCTTTTTAGCAAAGAAAAACAAAGAGCGTTTGACTTGAGGCTAAGAGTTCTGTTTTGAATTGCAGAGGACAGAACCTGTACAAAAGAGCAAGCTCAGCTACCTTGTCGGGCTTGGCTTGTTAAATCTGAAGGTCAACATGAACCTTAAAGAAGATACTCATGAGAAATTAATTCGGAAAGTCATAAATGATTCAAGAGAAAAACCTTGCTAAACTGCAATCTACATGGCCAGGGATTTCTCTGTGGAAAGCTCTGCTCCTTACTAAGCACCCCTAATGCACCTGACAAATGCAGAGGACACTGCCCTACTACACCTGCGCAGCCACATCAAAGCCGTGTGAGTGACTCTATTCCGGCTCTCTCCCATCAAACTGGGAACATCTAAGCAGAGCAGGTGCAATTCGAGCCTGGCATGCAGAAAAAGAAATGGAAGGACGAAGAATAGAAGCAAACAGCTCCAAAGGGAACTTAACTGCTGAGTAACTGAGAGGTTTCACCACAGGACTGACTTCATTTCAAATGCTGAGCGCATATTCCTCAGTCATCACCCAGGCCCCTGCAGGGAAAGGCGGGGAGTGACTGGCATACAGAAAACAGTGCATTTTAACTGTTTGGTATTTTGTGATTATCTGCATTTATCTGAAAGCTGTCAATTGGTAACAACATTTTACCCCAACATAAACTGACCTGGAGAATCACACTGAGCAGAAATGTAGTGTTCTCTGACAAGGGCATTGTGCAAACTTGGGCACCAAAACACAGCTCTGGCAGAAATCTGCATTTTCTCTTTGCTACATTGCTGGCATCCAGCCTGGGAGACAAGTGAGGGTCTGTCCTTTCAGCCCTACCCACAGCGTCAATGGCTTCAAGGAGATTCTTCCACAAGCAAAACTACGGCTTTTGAGCCTTCCCTCCTCAGTGATTCCCAATTCTCACTTGGAACTAGTTCTCTATTAACTACTTGATTCTTGATACAGTATGCAAGTATTCAAATTCCTTTACAAAAAGGGTTATCAGGGGTAAATGCACTAGCACAAACAAGAGTTGCACTCCATAGACTACCACCACCACTTACCTACCCAAATAATTTATCAAAAGTAAGACAGGTTTAACAAAAAACAGATCTAAGGGGTTTTTTTTGCTTTAGACAGTGTTAAAATGCCTGGTTATGATGGCTCCCGAAGAGACCAAAACTTGATTTGTGTGGCTAAAATTTAAGTCATTCACTGAGGGATTAAACATGTCCAAAGGTGCTCAACTTTGCTGGAAGCTGTGGGGAATAAAAGAAAGAGGCATGTCAGTTAAACTGGAGCAAAACATCCTCATAACTGAGTGTGATATACTCTAGAACAGACCAGCAAAAAGCCAAGATCATCCTTTCAGAACACTCTTAAAAAGGAAAAATAAAAAGCAGGAGGGGATTTCTTGGCCATCCTGATTTTCAGTCTCTCATTCCTCTTCATTCCTTTGCAGAAGGCAAAATAAGTTCATTTGTAGCTTTTGACCTAAACTAAGAAGTATATTGTTACTCTCATGCATGCTCCTCCAGAGGTCTACTAGGCACTGCGTTACAGAGCAAACTGTAGGAACAACGGCAAAACACCAGCAAGATCAACTCTAACACAGCGCATATATATATAAAGCTAAATTAGGGTTACAAGAAATATAAGTGGCATTTCCAGTATTATTATGATTACTTCTTCAGTAATGGTTCACGCCACAAGCCAAGTAGCCATGTCTTGCTGCACTGAATAGGATAGAAACTTTGTGGATGGCTTGAGAGCTTCCCAAACCAAGGAAAGCTCACAGGCCAATCTGAACCAGAAATCCTTGAAAAAAACCCAAACCAAACTAAAACTTACCTCTTGTTTTGCTATTGGGAATTTCACAGCATCTATTGTAAATACACCCTAAAATCCGATTTTCATAGGAGAAGGAATCCAAACAATCAGCTTCTCAACTCAAGGTCGAAGATCAGCCAACACAGCTGGGGACAGCTACACTGTAAATCCACCCTTTTCTGCCAGTACTGGTGGCACGTAAATGAAGGTTCCTCATGCTTCAGCAACACACTCTGTCACTCTCAGGAGTGGAACTGGGAACATCCCTATCCCCTAGCTGAGAATCTGAGGACACATTTGCTCAAAATTCTCTATTTATACAATTTCTTGCATTAAGAACTGTTTCCATTTCTTCAGCAATCAGTTCTCTAATTCTGGTTGCTGTCAAGCTGCTTCTGAATAGAAACTTGCATTATAAAATTAAGTAATTTGTAAAGAACTAAGACTATTCTTTTTTGTTTTTTAACTAAAGCTGTAGTAAATATAGGAACAGAATACTTTTAACACTTACCACTGTATTATTATCTCCTACTAATTAATTAATAGTGTGCAAGTTTACCACTAAAAATCTGCATGTCTTTTTTTTTTTTGACACTGCAAGCTTTGACATTTTCCAACCCCACAATGATTACTTTTAGTAGCAGTTACTTCAGTGATCTAAACTGAATATGAACAGTCTTTGTGTATCTACAAAAGCAACTGTATTTTCTACTCAGAACAGTGCAAACAGTTTACACTTTCAAGAGACTATGTCTTTAGGTACTTAGTCAAAGGTTTCCCTTAAGTCAGTTGTCTAACTTTGTATCAAACCATGCAGGAAAAACAGGTATAACTATTCTTTTTTATTGAAATAATTTTAGGAGACCAAAACAAGTCAGTACTTTAGAATTCAATAATCCACATCATTCAGGGGTTTATCCAGAATCCATGTGGCCAATGGGGCAACATCAATCCATGTAAGACTCGAGTAGGGCTTTATCCTCCAGCCCAGAATGGGCCCCATGGCTGAGCCTGGCAGAACTGCAAAACTCAGCCCTGAGGAGCCTGTGTGTAGATAAGAGACAAGCTGGGTAAAGCTGCATGCAAAAATGTGTAAAGAAGATGCTTATACAAATGCTTATACAAACATCAGGGAAACCGATTTTATAGCACATGGGAGCAAATTGCTTCATACGTAACTACCTGCAGGCCTGGGGACTTGCATGGTGAGACTAAACACTTATGTTGCTTAAGTCGGGGGTCACTCATTTTTAAGTAATATATGCAAGGGGACAGCTTTGCTTCAAGGGGGGCAGTTTCCTCCTCCCCTCATCCCAGTCCTTCCCTGTTCTGGAACAGGCCACCATCTTATAAAAACTGGAAAGGCTTGCATTTGTGTTGAAAGCCTGCAGCAATAGCTCCTACATTTTTACTGATCAGATTTTGGCAGGCAGGAAAGCTCTCTTTATTCACAAGCCTCATTCTATATTTCTAAGTACACTGCTTTGCTTTCCCTCCCAAATTAGTGCTGACAATTAATGGCCATCAGAAGAATGAAACTAAGTAGTTGTGAAGAACCAGCATTGAAATAATTCATTTTGAAAGCCCAGAAAGCACTCCTAAAAGCAGTTACAAGTGTATTTCTGAAAGAGCTTGTTTCTCTAAAAACACAGCGAGCTCCGTGTGCTACAAGTTCTGACCTCCTCCAAGACCAACTCCTCTCCGACCAGCTGCCTTGCCCAGATGACAAGTGAACAATGAGGGAAGGAAATGGGACAGCCCTTGGGGCTATCCTTGAAGTATGTACTCAGTGGAATCATTCATCTTTGGCAGTAGCCACCTGTATGGGAGACCGGCACATCTAGAAGAGTCGGCAGGGACACGGGCCGGTATCATTCACGCAGATAACGCGGCAAACAGAGCCTGAGGCACGACAGCACATGCAACTACACGTGCTCCACCTAACAGGTCTTCACCCAGAGAAGAAAAGGCAAGTGGAAAGAGAGGAGGATACATTTCGGTTTTTCAGGGTGTGTCTAAAATTCAGCAGTCTCCTTTCAAGACAGAATAGAGCAAATCCTTCTAGCTGAGAATCTGAACAAAGGCAACAGTCACATATCAAGCACTTCCCTCTTACTATCTTCCCAGTGTTAAATATTCAGGAACAGGGATGTAGAAGTAATTAAGCAACTGGCCATTTACACCTGACAACAGAGAAGAGAGAACCAGGTCTGCGCCGTCTGTTAAATTTCAAGATAAAGTCTTTTTTCCCAGCTAATTCATTCAAGGAACCTACAATTCTTGCCTGTCATACAGCTATTTCACAACTTGTCCTCTTCTACACGTTAAACTGTGCCTCGAGACAGAATATAATTTGCAGCTCATTTTACATTCAGAATGACTGTTCCTTCGGAATTTTTTTTTAAACATCAGCTCAAAACTATATTCTAGAGCTCTTTAAACACCTTTACTGCTTTGCATCCATATGTAATTTCAGTTAGAGTGGAAAATCCTACGGAAGCCCTAGACACACAGAGGATGAAGCCAGCACGACACATGCATTGTCATAGTTAAACACGTAAGTGTCCCACTAAAATCCAACTTATTGTTCTTCATAAATTCAGAGCATGACAAAAAACAGGGAAAAAAGGAGTCCAAAACAAACAGTGGGAGCGCTGTTACACATTCCCCAGAGTACCCAAGTAGCGTTAGACTCCAACAGGCACTAAGATCAGGCCTTCTGAGCACTTTTAATTACAGATCCCCCCTTTTGCAGATCCGCGGTAACGTAGAACAAGTCGGCCAGACCTCAAGCTTCGCTTTTAGCCCCTAAACCCAAGCCACGTCTGACAGCAGGTTGACTTTACCGGTCACTTTGAGTGCTCCTCCTAATCCCCGACTGAACAATACAGCAGGGCTCTGCTCCCTTCCCAGAGATGACTGACTTGCCTTGAAATTTCACGCGAACATCTGCAAGCCCTACGGCTGCACTCTGCTGCCCGAGCGCGGAGGGCGGCGGGCGCCGCGCCGCCTACCTTGGCCACCCAGCTGAACAATGGTGACATCCTAGGGGCTCCGGCGCGGCGATCCCCGGCTCCGGCCGCTGCTCTCCGCCTCTCCCGCCCGGCGCTGCCACCGCCTCATGCGCCGGGAGGGGACCGGCCCGCCCGGACCCCCCGAGCGTCCCCACCGCCGGCACCGCGAGCCCTCCGCGCCGGGGACACTGCCCGTGGCGGCGCCGGCTGCGGCCGCGGGCTGCGGAGCGGGAAGGGAAGGGAAAGGAAAGGAAGGGCCGCGGCCGCGTCCCGCCCCCGCCGCGCTCCGCCTCCGGCGGGGCTCCCCGCGCCCGGGCTGCGGCCCCGTTCCCGGCGGGCTCGGCAAGGGAGCGGGCTCGGCCAGGGAGCGGGCTCGGCAAGGGAGCGGGCTCCCCTCCGGCAGCGCGACCGGCAACGCACACAGCCGCCGGCGGCCGCCAAGCGCTGCCCGGCCACGGAATTCAGCGCTGACGACGGGATTCGTAACCAAAACTTTCTGGGAACATCCCGGCATCGAAGTCATTCCTAACATTAAAGGATCGACGGAAAATCATCTGTTTGAAGTCACTGTGAAATGTTACGCTTCCAGTCTGTCTTGCCATTCGTGTTAGCTAATGGCATTTGACATGACATGCTAGCAGCTCAGCTTCCAGAAATCAGACTGTCGTAGAAGGCCAGACAGTAGTGTGCATGTTTCCGGCAGGTCCAGGGATGTTACTTGCCACTCAGCCAGGAATGCTATTCATTCCTGTCGTTGCTCTGGCTGAGCCGGCTGTGAACACTCCATCCCCTACTCAGTGGCCATAGGGCTGCCTGAAATAACTAACTTTTTGAGTTTGGAGGAAGGGCACACAACTAAGGAAGGAAAAAAGGCTTGGAGTTCACAGGAAATAATCCACTGGGCCCAAAACAAAAAGCCCTTTATTTTCCACAGCCTCACTGAAACAACATGAAGAACTAGATTTGCACAATTGTAACAGGAAAGCATAGGGGTCTGTTCTGCACTTCTCAGTAAAATTCAACTGGTCAAAGTTAGATGATGAAGTGCCAAATTCAGGTCTTCATTTTGCCCAAAGACACTCTGACTGAGACAGCTAGTGCCCTGCATATGCTTGCACTTGCACACTTACAGCCAATGGAATGATCTCCAGGTAAGAATTGACACTGCTCCAGTTGTTTGAGTTATTAAATGAAAACAGGAGGGAAAGAGTGACATCCACGCACATGGGCTGGGGAGAAGCAGAGCCAATCTCACAGCTCACTGAGGCAGAAAAGGGCCTGCCCTAGACTGCATGATCCTGCAGCCCTGGGTTTGTTTCATGCAAAGCAAACAAGGCAGTGAGCTGCCAGAGAGCTCTATCACCTCCTAATGCCGTGCTGATGAGTGCCCTTGCACTGCTGTATGCCTGTAATGGACCACAGAGGGAGGAGGGGGCAATACAAAAGCAGTACTTCTCAGGCTGTACCTAAGCGACAGTTTCGGAAATTAAACGTTAATAAATACATTTCAGATCTTCATAAAAGGACAATAGAGTTCCATTTTGTAATAGTTCTACAGATTAGAGATAATTCACAAGGATGGCCAATGGCTCTCTCTGTCATTATGACAGTGGCCATAGACATTTTGATTGAACAGATGTTCTTAGCCAAAAGCCCAATAAGTGACTAAATATGACCGACACCCCTTCTGGTAGCAGTCTCTGAAGGCTTACTGGCATGATAAAGGAAGAAATTTTCACTGCTGCTACTGTTCATGATGTACGGAGCACATACATGAAAAATGACATCTGTTCTCAAGGCCTTAAGCTCAGAACCTGACAAGAACACTAGAAATATTACCATCTGAAGTACAGAACCAGGTCTGCTTTTGTTTCATAAAGCAACTGAGGGCAAGAGAAAGGCAAAATGCTCCTCATTATGTGCTGCTCATAGTTGTACAGTATAACCATTATATTTGATGGTAGCATGAGAGTCTCAAGAGTCTCATTTCTCTAATGCTGAGTGTGAACAATATTACTTCTAAATAATTATTTCTTGAGGAGCTCCTGCCAGCTTGGGAGTTTTTCCAGCTCCCCCTTCCTGACTGGCATCTTTACACAATTTTAAAAGAACAATACACACATCTCCTCCCGAGTCCACATTAAACACTGATGTCAGTCAGGATTTCTGGCTTCTTGCCCTGTCTGCAACTGGCTCAAACAGCCATCCCCAGTGTGTCACTTCATACTACTTAACTTCTAAACCTGTTACATGTAGTTGTTGCAGTGACATTTGTACGATTTTAAATGCACTCTGAAAACTTCTACATGCCTCTGTAGGATTGGGAAGAGTGGTCTTGTGGTGAAGGCACTGAATCAGGAGAGAGTAACAATGAATGTATTCCAGCTTCTGCTGTTAACATGACTTCCAGGCATGCTACATAACTGCTCTCTCTGCTTTAGTTCATCTGTTAAACAAAGATGATAGATGCTGGCCTTGAAGGAAGGAGAAGCAGGCACACTTTGGCATTTGGGAAACAGCTGGAAGTGAGGCTTAAGTGTTCAGCTATAAAAACATTTAGTAATGCATTAAATTCTTCAGCGTAAATGAAAAGGTTGCTGTGTTGCTTACCTTCCAAAAAAGATGCATTTAGTAATGTAGTGGGAACAATAACTGCATTCATTTTTCAGGATGTTCAAATTTCTAAAAGCATAACTAAAATTTTAGTATTTGAAGTTTGGCTTGTGTAGATAACCCTGTCTCCAAAAATACTACATACCCATTTTGGGGAAATGGAAAAATTCAGGGCGAGGGAATAACATCTGTATTGCATAAACAGTAAGTAGTGCTTGACACCATCTTATCCAAGTGTATGATCTCTTAAAATCAAAACAAACCTCAGTCCTATAAGCTGTTCCATGTTATCATGGAAAGTATTAGCAAAATATTTGTGGCTGTTTTTAAAATAGCAACAATTAAAATACTTCAAAGTCACAACGTAAAGCTTACATCGTCAGAAAGGTGATCTTTCTGTTTTACAGATGTCCTGCATAAAATTTACACATACACAAATTCACCCATCATTTTTTCTCCAACAAAGTTTTTTCCATTAAAAGAAGCCATTTGGAGAATGAAAGAGATATGAAAAGAGAAGGGAGACATAAGGACATATTAAGAAGAAAGGAGGGTGCAGTTGACCTTTTAACTCAAAAGAGGAGTATTTCTGAACTCATTATACTCTGATTTCAGCTTTCTCTAGGTTTAATGGCTGTAAATATTTTTGTGAGTCTTCACAGTGTGTCATCACTGAATGTCTCACAAGAACTTGCATTGAGGGTATAGCCACCACTGTGGTACTTGAGAACTGGCCTCTCCTGTTGCTTTTGTGTTAACACTAGTGGTGGTTTTAAAGCAGATCCCATTCCCATTTAAAGCTTTTTTTTCTGAATTGTACTTAAACCTGTTTTGGCAGTTATTCTCATGAATTACCCCTTCTGTCCACATTCACTTACAAGTTTCACTTGTCTCCTTCCTCCCTATTCACAAAAAGGTCTTGGTAAATTCAGGTGAAAAAAATGTAAGAAAAAAATATGGCTGCCATTAATAATCACTTTTCAATATTTGGTGTTTGTTTAAAAACACCTACCATTTTTATCCTTTATCACTTATTTCTCATCATTCTTTAGGATTTCCCTGAGTATTGACTCATCCTTTCTCATTCTCAGGTGTGATGGTTTCTACCTTATCAGAGAAAAAAGAGAGAAAGAAAGAAACTACTGTGACAGTACTGTTTGTGATGTGAGTTCAAAATGTAATAATGTTTTGGTTCTTAGATGCAGCTGTAATAAAACATACCAAAACAAAGATGTCTGAGGAAGCACCAGACTTTTATGGCACCTTTGTATGATGCAAGATACAAAAAATAATTCATCTGAATCCAGCAAAAGAAAATAATGAATCCTCTGGATTTCATCTTATCCAAAGACTCAACCAAGCCTAACTCAGTGTTTTCTGAATAGAAACTGTGGTGAAGAAAAGAGCAAGCTCTGTTATTTCTTTTGGCTAAATTATAAGCAAACTTTTTTCTCAATGCAAAATAAAATATTATTCATAAAACCAAATTACTTCACCAAACCAAATCTGTGCTAGCCCCCTGATGAAAGACAACAGCAAGACCCGACACCTAACCACAGACTGGCAGTGGCTGTTCCTTTAATTCAAGGTGCACAGGAGCCCACTGCCCATACTAAAGATGACATCCAGCTGTCACCAAAGCACCTGGCATGACTTTCTTGGTGGTTTCTAGACACTTGGTGGAAACAGAAATGACAATGATTTGTATAATCTTCTTAGTAAGTACTGTGAGTGAAATGTTCTGGCTATTTGCTAACTGGTAGCAAATATGAAAAATACTGACATTGGGTCAGTGCCCAGAGATAACTTGCAATTCACTCCCTGTGTGGCAGACAGAAGACAGAAGTTCCTCACCAGACTGCTGGGCACCAATTCAGTAGCAGAGTCCTTTCCAATCTCTCCTGTAGGTTCAGCTTACATATAATTGTCTTTTCCACCACAAAATTTGTAACTGCTAAAATTCACTAACTGCTAAAATCACTTTGATTCAAGTGATGTTAGGATTTCTCGCCCAGGAATGAAAAGTTGTGTTGGTGATGGACCATCTGTCCTCTTCCCTACCACCACTGTCTCTTTTCTCTCCAACAGTGTCAGAGCATAAGAGGGTTACCATGTGCTGAGCTCATTTGGGATCCCATACCTCAGCAAGAGGACTGAGGGAAAGCCAGATGTGTGAAGGGAAAGGTGATTCTACACCTGCAGGAGAGAAGCATAAGAGCACATGGGCCAGGTTGCTCACTCAGCAGACAGTGGAACTGAAGTCCTCCTTGGGCAAGTAAGATCCTAGAGGCAGGGTTAGATCAACTGGAGAGACGTCATGGGAGTATTAGATGATTAAATTCCTTATAAGGTTGAAGTAGCTTTCCTGGTTGGCTACCATTATCCTCAGATTCTTCCCCAAGGGTCTGTTTTGGACAAAGTACTTAGAAATTCTTCTTTTAATTTGAAAAGTTGTATTTAGAGAAAATGATTTGTGCTTTTCTTACAGCCTGTTAGAAGGCAGTTGTGGGTGATAGCAGATGCTGGGATGATCAGTCAGTTATCTTGAAAGGAATGGATCATTTCTTATTTGCTCCAGAAAGTTCAGAATGGAAGGGTTTTGGTGAAATCCTTAGTCAAACAAGGGACTGGAGAAAATACTACTCCCAGCATGTGGAACCCATCATCATGTAAAGGTAACCAAGGCTATACATAATCAGCATAACAGTAACACAGTCTAGCTTTAGGGTCCATTAATGCCCATCCATAAACATTAGGGTCATCTGACGCAAATGAGCAAAAAGCTCATCTGGACTGAAATCATCGTGCCACTTCAAAGACTTCCAAAAATATTGATGAGCAAACTTTGGATTGGCAAGCTTTACACTGGATTGCGTATTTTTTGTCTTCCCACAGACAGAAAATAAAGCTTAAAGCTGTCAGGAACTTTGCCATGGGTTCTGACTAATTCCACGCAAGCATAATTATATGTCTGCATTTGACCAAGACGAAATGTGCACTGCTGAGTATCTAATTGTAATCAAAAGATCAGATCTCTATAAATGAATGAAAAAACAGCCTGAATCTACAGGTAAGTCCAAGCAAGACTTATGAAGATCTCTTGTGAAGAGATCACTCAGATCTGAATATTTGGATGCAAAAAACCCAAAGGAACGATGTGGCAAATGAGCAACAAGGAAAACTCAGAGCACAGCAGGGAATTGTCACAAAGAGACATCAGAGGTTACATGCATTTATTCTGTTTAGAAATCAGGGTTTTCTGGAAGCTGTGAAATTAGCAGGAAAAGAAGAAAACAGGCAGCGCAAACCAGGAAGCAAATCACAGAACTCAAAATAAATGGGAGAACTCCCAGTGTGCAACAACAAACACACAGGTCAAGCCCTCGAGATCATAAGCTAAGTCTTGACTGTAGCTGAGACAGCCAGAAACCTCCTTTTTATCCTCCTTGTCGGGCAGTAACTTTTGGTCATCTCCGTATCACTAAACTGAGGGATAACTTAGCTGAGCTCTCCAGAATGCTGAGGTGGCTCTGAGGAGAGAGCAGCAGATGCTGCAGGGATGATGCACACTTGCACACACACCCTGACACAACTGGATAAACTATAAAATACTAATTACGCAAGACTGCTTATTTTAAAAGTCACCCAGCACTGGGATGCAAAAGATGTGAAAATCAAATTGCCATTAATGTCCCCTGGCACTAGATACATGGCCCTGAAAGGACTTTGCACCCTCTTCCATCGGCTTCCTGCTGCTTTCTTGTGACAAGCACTCACAGGTCTCAGGAAAAAAAAACCTCTTAAAGTTTAAGAAATATTTTCAAAATGCAATTAGTTAAAAGTTAAAGTGTTTGTTGATTTTAAAGCTTATATGATTAACTCAAGTCAGATGGGAAAAAATTTCCTTTGTAAAGAAGCCCTACCTCACAGCGGGAAAAAAACCCAAACTACTAAGCACTTCTACTTCCAATAACAGATAAATTATAGAGTAAAAACTCTCTAGAGAGTACTGAGGAAAACCTATGAACAGAACATGACACCTCTCATTTGACTGGTTAAAATCAAAACATAATTATAATTTTATCAATACACTATGTGAGATGTGTGTATTATGAATGCCTATTTCCCTTATGTGGGACTTCACATTAGTTTAGTTAGTCCACATTTACTGTAACCTACTAGAACACTCTAGTAATGAGTAATGTAAAATAAGCAATCATGTATGCATTGTTTTACAGATTTATAGCCTAGCTCTTTGTTCACATAATTAACTATAGATTTACAATTAACTATAGACAAAAAACCCACTCCCATTGCCCTAGGCATATTATTTTGTATACTTCAGTTGCAACAGGGGGAGACTAGGAAAGTATATTGAGTTCCACAGTATGGAGAGCCATGAAAAATAGCCAGTCTTCTCAGTTCTCCACAATTTACTTAATAACTTAATAAATCTATTTCTAACAGCATCGATTTCCCATTATTTAATCAGCCACAATCCCCATAGACAGTACACAGATTCTAATGGGCTTATAGTGTAGTTCACATACTCTAAAGCAACCCCTGTTTCAGTAAACTGAAAAAACTCCAACAGCTAAAACAAAACTTTAAGTTCTAACTATTCTACCCCCAAACCAAAATATTCTTGGTTTTCCCGGGAACTGCTCAATAATAAGAACTATCAGTTCAGGTTTCTCTCTCAGTAGGTGTAGGGTCCAGAACTTACCTCCAGTCAATGGAGCTATATTGCATTTCACATATGATGAGCATCTGAGTGTAAAAGCTATCCATTTGAGAATTGCCCCCACCAATTGCACAGACCAACCTGTTACTATATCCTTATGCATTTTAGGCGTAGATGACAAAAAGAGGAAACAAATACCATATTGTCCTGTTCTTTTCCAGAATCAAGCTGAAGAAATTTTAATTTCTGTAATGTTTCCCTCATATCATAAGCCTCCCTGCTCCAGTGCTCTTGGACAGAACCCTGGTGGGAAAACTGCAGCAGCCAGCTGAGAACTACAGCAGCCCCTTGCAGTTGATTAAGAAGTGCACTCATCTGCCTGCCCAGCCATTGCTCTGCATCACTTCTCATCACCAGCCTTCCATTTCATTACAAGCTGCAGCACAATCCTTCACTAAATATTTCCAGTGTAATGTGAAATTGAGAATACCACTGGAGCCTACAAGCATAATAATTTGCACATACAGTAATTTTGTATGGAGCATATAAATCTACCTTTTTATTAAATTATCTGTGATTTTTATTTTGCTATGTTGTGCTGTTGATTATATTCCTTCTCAGCTGTCTTGAAAGTGGAAAACTTTATCAGCAATGTTCCCTGGCACACATTTTTAACTTACTGTTTCTAATCTCTCCCCTTCCTACCCTCTTCTGCGGGCTTATTAACCCATTGAGTGTATCTTTGCCAGTAATGTGGACTCTTTTGTATTTTTGGCTAAGTGACACTGTCTTTCAATTACAGTGAAAGCCACAAAATGGCAATAAACCATCTTTAAAACCAAGATCCAAACACTGTCTTTAACAATCTGAAAAATCACTTTCCCCATGATCCAGCTGGCTTTCCATTCAGAAATTTGCAATTCCAGGTTTCATTACAAACAACATTCCACATTTAGTTATTTTAAGACAATTCTGTTTTGACACCTGAAAAACACACTGGAAAACATTTGTGAAATACAACACACAATAGAGAGGCTTTTAAAATACAGCAGCGGGATTTGTCCTTATGGCTCCATTGTGGTTTTGATAAAGCTGCATCGCTTCAAAGGGCTCAGGATATACTACCGTAAGTCACCACTGCACATTTTGGCCACATGTGCTGACTGCGCTTCCGCTCCTCTGCCAGAACAATGGAAGCCTTTGCCTGCTGAGTCAGCCATTCATAAACACAGATCCACACAGACCAAACGCAGTCCCTCACCACAGGTTCTGTTAACCATGTCTTATCTCCGAGAACGTGAGATAGCTGCATCATTTCATTTAAGACTCATGGAGTTGGTAAAATCTGGAAATGTGTACATATTTTCAGGAATAAAGTCTAAAATATTAGTTGACATGCATTACACTACGGAAATAAATACATAAATCCATAAATAATCATGGATTAATGGAATAATCTGTCATTTCCTCCTTTCTGGGTATTCTAAGCATCAGTAGGGAACTCTGGTATTCCAGGAGAAACCTGCACAAAGCTGGATGGATGGGCTGGACAGCTGAATTCTTCACTGAAGTGATCTGGTAAGTTCAGATACCACTGCAACTTGCAAGTCTGAGCTCACCTATTTGAATAATTTGCAAATCTTAACTCACATATTTGAATGTGCTCACAGTGCAAAGAATGAATAAGTGAACCTCAGAAGTCATTTGAGCAGGTGTTTTAGAATCATAGAATCAATTTAGGTTGGAGAAGACCTGTAAGATCATCAAGTCCAACCACTAACCCAGCACTGCCATGTTCACCACTAAACCATGTCCTCAAGTGTCACATGCACACATTTTTTGATTGCTTCCAGGGATGGTGATTTTGCCACTTCCCTGAGCAGCCTGATCCAATACCTGACAACCCTATTACTGAGGAATGTTTTCCTAATATCCAGTTTAAACCTGCCCTGGTGCAACTGAAGCTGTTTCCTCTCATCCTGTCACTTGTTACCTGGAAAAAGGGGCCAAGCCCTGCCTCACTACAACCTCCTTTCAGGTAGTTGCAAAGAGTGATAAGGTCTCCCTTGAGCCTTGTCCAGGCCAAACACCCCCAAGCTACCTCAGCTGCTCCTCATAAGCCTTGTGCTCCAGAACCTTCACCAGCTCTGCTGCCCTTTTCTGGCCCAGCCCCTCAATGTCTTTCCTGTTCTGAGGGCCCCAGAACTGGACACAGGATTCAAGGCGTAGCCTCACCATTCTGGGTACAGGGGCACAATCCCTGCCCTGGTCCTGCTGGCCACGCTACTTCTGACACAGGCCAGGGTGCCATTGTTCTTCTTGGCCACCTGGGCACAGCTGGCTCATGTTCAGCAGCTGTGGACCAACACCCCCAGGTCCTTTTCCACTGAGCAGCTTTCCAGCCACTCTGCCCCAGTCTGTAGCACTGCCTGGGGTTGTTGTGACCCAAGTGCAGGATCCACCACTTTGCCATGTTGAACCTCATGGAACTCGCCTTGTCCTATCTATCCAGCCTGTCCAGATCCCTCTGCAGAGCCTTCCTGCCCTCCAGGAGATCAACATTCCCACTCAATTTGGTGTCATCTGTGAATTTACTGAGGGTGCACCCAATCCCCTTGTCCAGATCATTGATAAAGATATTAAACTGGACATTTCATCCATGTCAATTCAAGTGTCCCATTGCTTTCAATTATAATTTATGAGTAGAATGTAGGCCAGCTTTAATCAGTTTCCCAGCTTTTCCTCTTAGTGTGCAAAAAGCTGTAATATAGAGTCAAACAACAAGAACTGAGTAAGAATCAAGTATTACATTCTCGCATTGTAGATCCAGAATATCATCCCCATATAAGTGCTTTGATTTCACTCACAGCTCCAGTTAAGACAAAAACTTGGAAGTCTAATTCAGCTGATATTTCAAGCTGACATCAAGACTTCCAGAACAGGCTGACATGCCTGTGCAAACATGTTTACTTAAAGTCAGGTCACTGAGGGTTATCTGGCTAAGGAAAATTTGTCATGTATCTAGGTTTTATATGGGTTGTTGGAAGTACATTGTCTCAACATGTGCAAAGGGCTTTATCCAGAGACCTTGAAAGCTTCTGTTCTGTAACTTTAACAAGAAATGTAATCAGAAATCTGTGTTTTGTTTGTTTGAGGTTCCTGGGAACTTTCTGACTCTTCCAAACCTAGCATGCATATGGATGGTCTATTAAACAAAAAAACTGAAACAGAAGGGAAAAAACCTCCATTCTAAAGAAAAACTTGAAGCATGCCTTCTGCAGTACACAAACTCCCTGCAGAAAGCCCACTGAAAATGTCCTCCCAGTAAAGAGGAAGCCTCCATACAGGCAATGCATGCACTCTGAGAAATAAGAGTTATTCATTTGCGAATGGCCCCCACTAAAGTCACAGATCAAGTTGCTACTATATAATTATGCATCTTAAGGCTGTATCTAGTTCACTACACAGTTAATAACATACATGTAAAAAATATTCGAAAGTCCTGTAAGTTTCTAGAAGATAAACTTTCATCCTTACACACATAAAATAGAAAGCTCCTAACATGACTGACATCTATCAGATATTCTGCTGAGGGGAGCTGAAACATCCCAGAACAGTGGCTGATAATCAAACACTAACCAGTGTTAAGCCCGTCTTGTTTTGTGAAATTTAACACACAAGAATAAACTCCAGAAAGAGCAGTATTTCTGTACTACAGATTTTACACGCTGCTGTTCTTGTTGCATAGTAAAATACAAACTCATTCCAATACTTTTAGAGGCATTGCAAAAATACTGAAAAAAAACCTGAACAAAAAACAAAACAAAAAAGCCACCAAAGACCCCCTAGGAGAACCCAATCAGAACTTCAGTAGGATAATTCGGGAAAAAAAGTAAAATGAAAATGACAGTACTGCAACTTTCTTACTGAAAGCCCACTAGCATCTTTCAATTGATTTCAACCCGTTTTACATGAAGCCTCCAGTATCCCCACGGTAAGGTGAGCAATTCTGCTGGAGGAAAGCAGCAGCAGCAGCAGAGGGGAAAACTGTCACAGCAATCGCAGTATCTTACATTTGCTCCAGACAGCCACTAAGTGGCACTTAAACACCTCGTCTTAAACCCTGATGAATCGGCGAACTTGTGAAGGGACTGGGCAGACAAAAGGAGTTATGCACTCTGGGGACTAATCCTTCTAAGAACAATGGAGTTCTCCTGCAGTCAGAAAAGCTTCGTAAGGGCCTGGCTAGGAATGCTCCTGCCAGGAATGCTGTACTGTGCTCGACGGCAGCAGAAATACAGCCTTCTCTCCTAAATCCCAGTCCTGATTCGGGACCAGGCAATCAGAGGAACAGGGAATCACAGTGCCTCGTTCAAGTGTGTCAGTACACGCTATTGTGTCACTTGGAAATATGCATTTAAACCGGGGAAACTGAAGTGCCTCATTGCTGCTGGACAGCGGATCCAACAAAGGCAACCCTAACATGGTAACAACAGCTTCTAGAAAAGCCTCTGAATTCAGCTTCAGTGAGACACCTCTGAAGGTACCAACGCTATTTGTACTTGGAGATGCACATTAGAACACGGTTTTCGTGGTCCGCAGAGAATTAAAAGTGATGAATGAATGGGGCTTTGCTCGTCTTAAGACTTTAGTACATTACTGCTTCATAGACATATGGCATACTTCTATTTGCAATTTTAAACAAGAAACGAAAGCTAATTTTTGTAATAGTGGTGTTGAATCAACCATGTTAATCATCCTGAATATATTCTTGTATTTGAACCATAATTTTTCTTTTTGTCTGGTTTTAAAAGTTATTCTGTTTCATTAAAAATCTTTCTAAATGAATTAATTACAGGTATCAGAGACATTTTTTTCCTACATGAACAACATAACTGTCGCTGAAAAAAATCTAAGGATAAAACCAAGAACAATATATTAGGTATTACAGGTGCTAACCAAGCAAGTATCTACAAGCATGTTTAAAGTCATTGTTGCAAGTATGTCTGTTGTCTTCAAATGAACTAGCATGAAGTTAAAGTGCATACAGATTTTCTGCATCAAACACTCAGAAATAAGATTTATTTATAATTTGCTTTCTGACTCTCAAAAAACCCCTCCATTTCAGTTAGCCACAGGTTTAGATGCAAATACACCACCAGATATTTGCTGCAAACTCTATTTTATATATTTGTGCTGAATGAGGCCTCCAAAAATCTCAAATTAGGAGTTAAAAAATTCACCTTGTATTCCCTCTTTCTGTGCAAGTTTTTTTTACATTATAAGTAGAAGCATAACATATAAGCAACAAAGCAACTGAACAAACCACACCATGATTACTGAAAATACAATTTTGATGCACATTCTGCCTGTGTGAAGCTAGTTTTGTGGGGTTCTTTTAAAGGTTGAAACAAGAAGCTTGCAAATGAAAAGCATTCAATCAGCAATGCAGAAGGACTAAACTTAACTCAATGCAAGAGGAATCATCATCAGTGAAGCTGTTTTTATGACTAGCAATAGATTTCAATTACTGTCACTCTGGGAAAAGTGGGGGGAGGGTGGGAAAGAAAGGAGAAGTCCACATCAACCAGCAGTTTCATACAAAGGACAAACCAAGTATAAACTGGCATTATCCACTCAGTCCTTGTATCAGATCCTCGATGATCAACATTTAGGGCAGACACACATATCCATTTAAGCCTGTATTTGTCCAGTCACACAAATCATTCTTTAGGAAAATATTTCCCACAGCCCTTCCCATAACTTGACGTCCACAGAGAGGGTAAAAAAAACAAAAATACAGAACAACTGTGTCTACACCAGGCAAGGGAAAGCACTGATTTTACGACAATGATTTTCTACCATTATTCACTTTGACATATAACAGGATGGGAGATTGTGCTGCTAAAGTAAATACAGCGGTTATATATGCCTCCTCTGCTTTGGTTTTCTGCTCCACTACAGCCAAAGAGCCCCCATCTGATGACCTTGAGGGCACAGCATAAATGTCAGCCCAGGAGAGGCAAAACTCTAAATGAAAAGCCAACTGCATGGAAACATAAGGAGCTATTTCAGGAAGGTGATTTACTCAGTACCATAATTTATGAATTAGCATCTTCATATTTTAATGTGGATGGCTTGCATTTGTCTTTTAGGGCCATTTTAAAACCTGAAAAGAGGAAAATACAACTGCCTGAACATGAATGTCCATGTTTAAGTAGCTCCAAGTGAGCTAAAGCCCAAGCTTCCTAGTGAAACTTGCAAAGCACAGAAAATATAGAAGGTTTTGGTTTTACTAGTCTTGAGGAAAGATGACTGATGTCAATCAGATATGAGCTAGAACTATTCCTGAGTCTGTTTGTAGAGATTATATTAACCCACATGACAGATACAGCCTTTGTTTACTCACGTGTTTGACAAAAACTATCTTCTCACATTTGCTAAATCGCACTGTTCTCAATATGCTATTGTACTGTGTGCCACAATAACTAACACTGTTTTAGATAAGGTTTTTTTAATAAAAAAGTTTTTTTTTATAAAAAAGTTTTTGTTTTTTTAAAATAAAAACTGTTCTTTTAAAAGCAGGGTTTTTCCCCCTCCCCCCCAATATACACTTTCTGGCTTTAAATTGTGTATAACTATCATTGCACCAAGTATCAACAATATTAATTTTAAAACTTCACAACTGTGCATACTTTGTATTACTTAAGAGTGTTAAGTAATTAAATGAAAAATAAAAACCATCTATTGAGTCTAGATTAGACTTTCTGACTTGAGCTCGGAGACCAATAAGGCAGCATTTAAAGTTCAAAACTTTCTCTAGTCTTAAATCAACTTCAGCAAACCACAGCAGTGGGTAACTCCAGAAAATACATTTGAGTTCCTTCATAATTAAGTATTCCTTTGTATAGTAGTGCGCACGCAGCTTATATTCAATGTTGCTATAAAGCAAACAGTATTTTCTGAATTTTTGATTCTGTGCACACAAGTTATATTTCCACACTCATTCTATTTCTCACTCAGAACTTTTCCATGGGCACAAGTCTTTCAGTTTGGTTTGGGTTTTTTTTATTTGCCCACCCCTGTCTGCTGGCTGTGCATTTGTTTGAAGCTGTAGGAGCGATGAGGCTGCAAGGTGATGAGGAGATCCATTGACTTAGTGTGTGTCTTGCATCCAACATCTTTGCAGAAATCAGACTTTACTACAAGACAGTAAGGTGAGATGGATAACTTTGTTGCTATGTATTTTGTTATTGTTACAAGTTGTGAAGTTGAGGAATTTAATAGGATTTGTGCTCTGGTAACACGTGGATAAACAGTCTCTCAAACGAAGACCCACACTGCACTTTGAGAACTGTGCGGATTCTCCAAATTCTCAAATTTTCACATTCACCTTTCACACTAAGTCATTTTCAAGGTTTTTAAGCAAATTGGAAGAATACAGCACCACCAAACTCCTCCAAAGTTTAAGTTGGTCACAAGAGGGTTAAGCTACTTTTTGGTGAGGGTATTGCTCTGCAGAGCAGAAAGAAGTTATTCCAGCTAAAAAAAATAAAATAAATAAAGCACAGGATGAATACCAGAGAGTTAGTGCCAGAGTGAGGTTGAAGCCACAAAAATTGAGAAATTGTCATGTGACAATATTTCACAACATATTCAACCCCTCAGGGGCAGGTTCACCAGTATTTTTAAGACAATTAGGTGCAAATCATGGAAATGCACTAAAAGCCTTCCATTCCCATCACTTTGACAGCAGCAGACACAAGACTGTAAGAGGATATTCACCAGCACACAGTTTGTTTCCATGATGTTTGTCTTTTTAGAGCAAGGCTACTTTGGACTCACTGGGCAGGTACGCAGTGATTTCTTCTCATACATTACTAGCAGGACAGATTTTAAAGTTGGTGACACTTTCACAAGATATTCTGAGTTGGGAGGGACCCACAAGGATCACTAAGTCCAACTTTTCAGTGGATGGCCCATATGGGGATTGAATCCACAATCTTGGTGTTATGAGCACCATGCTCCAAACAAGGTGGCTCTGTGTACAGAGGCCAAGGAAGCCTGCACGTCTCCCTGTGCACCTCCATCCTCATAGTCCTACTTTTAAGATCTATGTCATCCTACAAAGAAAGAACAACAGGTTTCCTGATGCACAGCCCAATCCCTTTGGAATACTCCTGTTGTGGCACTCTATCTCCCTCACCTGTTTATGAAAGCACCAGGAAAAATTTGTCCCAAATTGCTTTCTGTTCACTTTAGTTTCCAAATTTATGTCAACTTGAAATTTGACAAAAAACATCTACGATGATCTACCAAGGTGCACCAAGTTGGTTTTGGAGCAGAATGAAATTGGTTTCTCTTACCTTAGCCCCTAAAGCAGCTTGACACAGAGCTGGACAAATATCAGTGCCAGCACAATGGAAAACACCAAGAAAGTACATCAAGGGATGGATCAGAAGAGAAAAGAATAACAGAATTGCCTCTTTTGACAGAGAACAGCTATAAAATCTCCTCAGTGTACCATCATAGATTACACTTGAACTAAAACCCCTCAGCAGTTTAGGACTGAATGAATTGGGGATCTGAGGCCTGGCCCCAGCTCTCTCTGTTTTAGGTGGTGTTGCCCTGACTCTCACAAAGGTGCACATGAAACTGTTCTGTGATCATGTTAGGATGCTGATTTCACTGAAACTTTATCACTTTTTCTTTGAAATAGTCAAATTGCTCCGAAACACCAGTGATATACTGTGATAACATAGTATAAAGAATAGGGGGAAAGGTAGGAAGGTGCAAATCGGCAAACAAAGGAATAAAAGCCACTGAAAGCTGACTCAAACTAGGTTAAGATGTTAAGAGTGAGCTTCTCTTTGGAGATATGTAAGGAAGCTCTTCTCTGTGCGAACAAGAGCTTTGAAGAAAACGCTATACTAGAGCTCTGGAGGATGCTTAGAATATTCATGGTTCCAATTACCTGTGCTGGACATCATAGGCCACAAGTATCAGACCTTGTAAGACAAAAGGAATAGTTAGTAATCAGATGAGAAGCCATCACAAATCCACTAATTATGTTTTAGTTTCTGTTCTACTGATTTGTATTTCTGCTACAACTCCCAACAGAAAAAGTGAAGGAACAATAAATAGCCTTGAACAACAAATAACCTTGGCATGAACTCTGACCCTAAAATAAAGTGCATGTAACATCACAAATAACACACAGCTGCTATCAGTACTATTTAAGTTAAAAAATACATGAACAATGTAATCTGATACAGTTTACTATATAGTTTGCTATTACAGTAAGATAAGAAACCACAAGAATATATAATTTTTATGTTGTTGCTGCGGCTGTACGAATGGGAATAGGCAACTCTTTTTACAAACCCTGGGATTAATTTCATCTTTCTTGGTCACATTATCTCTGACTGTAAGTCAGAAAACAGCAATGGTATTACACAAATTACTTCCTCCATGTGGAAATCACAACGTTCAGGGAAATCCCACAATATTTTTTATAAAATGAGAGTGAACACACAAGCACTTAGCTGATGCAGGATGTCACAAAGTCACTCTAGGGTTTGACAAGAGCCCCATAAAGGCTTGGAATAATACAGCTAGGGATAGGGTCAGTGGCCACTAAAGTTCCCTGACAGAAGAGCTCACATACATGAAATGTTTGAACAGATCCCAGGATAGAACTGGTGTCATCACACTTACACTCAAGAAGCCCATAAAGCTTGATTAATTGTGAAAGTATAGAAAGCACAGCTGGTTGTTTGCATTATACAGGATACTCTATTAGGATTTACAGGGCTAAACTTTGACCTAGTTTATAGACTGGACTGTGTATGTGCACAGCACAAATGTGCATTTAATTTTTCATTTGTTCTGTTGCATTTTTTTTCTTCTTTATTTTACATTAATTTCTCCAGTTAGTATTCGAGACATAGGAGAGATGTCCAAACCAAAAAGCAATGCTAGCAGTTTGCAATTACACAGATTCAATCAAAAAACCCAAAGGTGCATAAGGAGGCAGAAAAAAGCCAAATTAAGTTCTCACTTGCACTGACATTAGCCCAGTTACTTAATTTTGTTTCAGTGTTTTGTGACTTCTGGAAAAGAACCAGGTTTTCGTCCCATCAGGCAGTAGAATACAGAAGAAGAAGATTACTTCTATCCTTAAAATGATCTTTCCTGAATTCTTTTAAGAAAGAGAAATGGTGCTATTAAAAATTAGATACTTATGAGGCCATATCTTGGAGTCTAAAGTAAAAACAAGTTGTGTAAGAATCGACAGTCGTGAAGCCAAGCCTCACAACAACTGCTTTGGAGTTCACTGGGCCTCTGCCATTCCTTTTATAGATGAATAATGTGAAGTTCACTCACAAGATCAGCTCTGTGCAGCCTCACAGCGAGCTAAGTGTGGATTATCTGAAACCAGCTTCTTCAGCACATAATCAGATCATAAACAACATGCAACAGAGTGCTGCATTCCAGGTAAGACAGTGTGATCTATTTAAGTGCATAAGCTATTTTAACTCTTGAAAGTAGGTGAAGGTTGTTTAAAAGCATAGTAACTGTTAAAACAATTGGTGGACAAAAAAACTTGAAGACCTCTGGCAACAGAAGACATCACAGTTGTAAACAGAAAGCTCAACAATAGGGCAAGTGCTACATTTCAAGAAGTGCCTCAGTGTAAGGAAATGGGTCTTATCTGTGTCTGCTATGGCAAGATTCGGGACAGGTGAAGTCAGTCTGCAGGCTCAGGTTTTGAGCAGGTGTCCCAGTCTGCTGCAACCATACAGACACTGCAACTCTCCTGGGAACACTCCTGCAGTTGCCTGGAGCAAAAGCTGTCCCTCACTGATGACACTACAGAGAGAAGATTCAGAAGGACCACACAGACTTGTGCATGTCTTAATGCAGCTGTGATCCTGTTTAAATCACAGGCAATATTTTTCTATTAAGCAGAAAAGAATGGTTCTACCCAGTGTTTTGCCATCATAGCATTAACTGCTCTGGTAAACACAAGCATATATTACAGACTGTTATGAAAACTTGTGTTCAGAGTCTTGGGGACAAAAAAACCCCACAACCCACACAAATAAAAACATCTGAACAAAACGTAACCCTTTAAAAACCTGAACCAAATTTCTAACATTTCTTCATAATCTAGTTCTGCATTCGTAATGTCACAGAAATATCTTCCTTGGAAGACATCAGGCTCAAGTTTCTAGGCTTTCCCTCAAATTCTCTAAACCTCCAGTTCATATCACAGAATAAAAAAGGGGAAACTTTCAAGAATTCTGAGCATCTCCTTCACAAAAAAAAAAATTAAAATAACAGTGCTGTCTGCCAACTTCTACTGTGCATACAGGAATTAATTTTACCCTGTGATCAGGAAGAACAGGTGGATGATGCACTCTACAGACAGCTCAGAATAGCCTCATATTAGCAAACCCTGGTCCTGATGAGGACTTCAAACACTCAGATATCTTCTGTAGGAAAAACACAGCATAGCACAGTCAACCCAGCAAGTTTCCAGAGAGCCTCAATAAGAACTTGCCAACCCAAAACAGAGACATGATTGGGAAAGCCAAAGTCCATCTGGAATAGAATCTAGCAAGGGTTGTCAAAGGCAACAAAAAAAATCTTTATAGCTATGTATAGCTGTCAGCTACGTCTGACAGAAGACAGACTTGGGAAAACAGCCTGCTGCTGAATGGAGCACAGGACATGGAGAAGGCTGAGATACTGAATGTCCTCTTTGACTGTGAAACCATGAAATTTATAACTCTTATTCTTCATTTACAATAAATATAAAAGTATAATAAAGGACAGCACAACCTTAACTTGCCTTAAATCTAAACTAGCTCAGGGCATGAGTCAGATAAACTACTGACCCGTGTTCCATTTGCCATCCCAAACATCCATCAAGTAAGATTAAACATACCTAAGTAAAACAAATCATTCGATACACCAAAGAAGGATCAACATAATGACATCTGGAATTACTTTTCCAAACTGAAAATAAGAACAGAAATTACTTTTCCTCTGTAATGTTTTGGCTACTTTGCATCTGCTGGAGGGGGATAACCTGCTACAGTATGCCATTAGCCTCATGTTATTTATCTCTTTAATTTCTTGGAGTGAAGGCTGTGCTAAAGAAAGCACCCTACAGAAGGAAAGCTGTTTGGGTAGAATGAATTCAGGAAGGAAACAGCACACCTCAGCTACAGTTCCAGTTTAGAACTACCACATCTCAAATGTAGGACTAAAATGCCAATAATTTTTAAAGTATATAGTTTTCAACAACAGCATCACACTCGCATAGTACGTAAGCAAATGTCAGACCAGAGGCCACTGGGGAGATATGGAAGCTAAAACATAAATGTTTTCATTTCCAAAGCACTCCTGCAGTACCCAAGCACTCTCACCAAGGTGTTCAGCAAGGTTGGGTTATTATGCTGAAGGGACTACTCTGCAAACAGATTTCATGGAGATTTAATTTTTCCCCAGCTCGCTCCACCATTACTCACCACAGTATATATTAGATCCATCTATGACCTATAAGTAGCCTTCATAAGCTCCCTGTGGGCAATATAATTTAATCCAGCTTCATTCTTGAGCACCTACAAAGAATCTGCATTAATGCTTCAGCCCCACCCTCAGGCAGAAATTACTCAATCATGAGGCCATATCAGAACCTCTGCAGATGAGGGCGTAAGGGTAAGAAACTCCACTATCTCTAACTAGTGGAAACTTACTGAGGTTATACATGAAGGAAGGAATGCTCCAGATCCCATGTCTGACAAATCTGCTTGGAAAGAAGACTCTAATCCATAAGAGAAGCTCTCTCTAGGCAGTGTAAACATTGCCATGATGGTAGAATGTAAACAATTATACAAGATCCTACAGGTGAAAGACAAAGACCACAATGGGGCACTGCCTTTTCTTTCACTGCTTAAGTGCAGCATAACAAAGAATTCCTTGCAAATTACTTAGTATTAATTACCTGTCTAAGGATTTCTTCTCTAAAGTGGTTATGTTGCTAATGCAGCAACAACGAACCCAAGAGCCTTGTATTCATATACAGGGAAAACATTGCATGCATTCCCACACCTCCATAAACTCCAGAGCTGAGTTAAATATTACCCAGCAAAAAATCATCTCCCATTAACAAAACTTTCATATTAAACAGTAAAATAATCCCTCACTAATCAGATGTATGTTCTCGCTCAATTTGTATATATAAAGGAGTACAACTACAGTTAAGGGATTGCAATCTATCGGCAATGCTGATGCTAAAAGCCTGACCATTCCTGGATTTCTGTACTTTCTATCACCTCCAGTGGTATGCTTCTGCCTGCATGACTTTCAAGTTCCTTGTCCTCCTCTTAAAGGCCTTAATTGTTTAATCTCCTACTCACCTTCCTTTGTCTTAACATCCTAATCTTCCTACTGTACTTTTCCCACAGACATACTTCTGCCCTCTTTTATTCTACTTTTCTTAAGGTGAGGATATACACAAGACTTATTTGCAAAGCCACAAAGTACCTTCTACTTCAAGTCCTCAGTCAGACCTGACTTAATCCAAGAAATCTTTGTCAAATACAACCCCACTAGATGTATAAATGTAGACACCAAGAACAGTGGCTCTTGCAGTTTACAACATTATTGTAATTATTAATTAGAAGTCTGGATGTCCAAGATTGCTGAATAAAGATTGTTATGAACATGCAAATTCTGTGACTAAACATATCTGAACTGCTGTGATTCTTTTAAGACCTGAAGCACACAGGAAGAAAAGAGCCCTCACAAACAAGAGTGCCAGCACAGGAATCTGTTGAGTGGCACAGGCTGCAAAAGTCGAGTTTCTAAAATTTGTTTCTTCTAAAATTGAACATAAACTGTAGTAACAGTGCTAAATTCTTCATCCCAACTCACTGGCTTTTAACAGCTCCTTCAGTAATAAAGGTATATGCCCTATCCTTTCAAGTTGGGCATCTGCAGAACAGGTAACATCAGCTCACACCTGCTGAAAAATACACAAACATCAATGAAAAAGGCATTATACATTCAGGGCAAAGTAACAACACCCTATGAAGCACAAGGAACTTACCTAAAATGTGGAAATTGCACAAAATTTAAATAAAAGAGGCAAGGCTTCACTTTAGATGGTAAGAACACTTCGTACTTTCATTACCCTTTTGTTAAAATATAGGTCCACAAATGCTGATTAGATGTCTACCTAGACTGCAAAGATGTCAGGAGAAACAACTCTTGCATTCAAGGCAAGTTAAGAGACCAGATGGAAGGTAGATTTTGAAAGGATAGATATCTGTGTGAATCTAGAGCTAAGTAGTTAAAACAGGTGTCCAAAAATTTTGGGTGTTGTCTCCAAAAACATGTAGACACAGCTGAAAATTTAACTAGAGATTTACTTTGTTCTTGATCATTTCAAACATGTCCAGGAATTTGATCAAGCATGAAGAAAAAATACTTGAATCTTTTGCTGCAAAAGAAAATGCCTAAGAAAATGTACTGGAGGTGATCAGTGCTGTGTTCTTACCTTAATCCTGGAAAATTGCAAGCGCAAGTAAATACATAAGCAGACTGAAAAATGCATTCACCAGCTGCTATCCAATGCCAAGTTTTGAAACATCTATTCCTTATTTCTGCTCTTCCATACACAAACCTGGTATTCTGCATTTAACTTGACAGGATTTCTCACTTGAATGCTTATGATTTACAACGTATTTTCCTTTTAATTTACTGGAACTGCTGTTTTATCTGGGGGGATTTAACTAAAGCTGCTTCCATATGTTTTGAGCTGTAAGCTTGAGACCATGGATTTGGAACTGTACAATGTTTTGCTATTGGGCAGGTTGGCATAAATTCCATGTGTGGTGTATATTCACATAATACCTCCACAGGGTTCTTCAGCAGGACATCACCCATGAGTCAAGTGAGACTGGTGTTTTCCAACATTGTAACTAGAGTCAACACTCAAGAGGTAAAGGATATGTCACCATTCTGTCCCCAGTTCACAATAACTTTGTGTTAAATCCATTTTACTCATTCTTGAGAGTTAGTGTCTCACATCACTATCAAACAGAAGAGATCAACAATTTTAATGCTTCCACTTTTTCAGCAAGGACACAACTGGTTAGGAAATACAGACTAAGCCAAATTTCACCCACTGCCAGACATGCACACCCAATTTCTGTCTCACACCACGCAGCAGCAAGCCTGTATGTCACAGAGGTGCAGAGACTGTGCCTTTCTCCTACTCTCCAACCCTGCCTGCCAGGCTTTGTTAATTACAGAGCTAGGAAAAGGATTCCATAGAGTCCTGTTGTCAGAGATATGATACATATGGAGGTTCCACACTACCCTCTCCTCTTTCTGAGAAAGGAGGTATCTCTGTTTCCCAGTCACATAGGTCTCAACTCAGGAAAACAGAAATTTGAGAGGTCTGAATGCAGGATTAGATAAAGTTCACTGTGACTTGAGAGTGAAATCCTAGCCCTAGTGACATCAGCAGAAAAACTCTCACTGTCTTGAGGGCCAAGATTTCAGCTCATATCCCAAACTAAAGTGTTTTTTATTTGGGCCCTGATCCTGTAGTAGATGTATACACCTCTCATTTCACACACTGAGCTGTTCAAATTCAACTGAACAATTAACATCAAATTAAAAGTTTAGTGAGATCTAGTCTCTAATTGTAAGTAAAACATTAAGGTCTTACAGTATAGTGAAAGGATTCAAACAGCACAAAAGCAACTCCAGGTATGCTTGCTGTGGTTCTTTTCTTTTTACTTACTTTTGTCTGATCATCAGCTTTAAATACATAGCAGATACTTCGCTGATTTGCTGCTTCATCCTTTATCAGACAAGCAAAGTAGCTTGGATCATGGCTGTTGTGAATCAGTTTGTGGACCTGCTGTGGCTTGTATTCAAACAAACTCGGAAAAATTAAAGGATCCCACTGCTGGGTTTCCCCTGTGTCTGGCTCACATCGCAGACTGGCTGGCGAAACACAAAGTCGGATTTGGCTGACACTGGGTTCTTCTTTGGAAGACTTTGCACTGAGCAACCGGATCTCGGCCACAATCCAAGGCAGCATTGACATAGTGGTTAGGGAATGCACCGGGAGAGAACCCACGAGCTGGAGACTGAAACTTGCTGAGAAATCACTAGGTGTTTGATACTTTTTAACTTTGAATGTTATTGGCTCCATTTTACAGTCCTTTAAGAAACTTGAACTAATTCACCAATATTTCAGTTCCATGGAATGACATTATCTGGATGGCTCCTTTGATTAAGGAACAGAAGAGTTCTGAAAGGAAAAGAAACAGTTATGTAAAACCAACTGTCAATTACACAAACAATTAAGAGCTTAACATCAGAAGAGATCTACCATGGCCTAACTACCAAGTTCCCCCTCTTTACGTTGGCCCTTACTATTTCAGGTCCAACAAACATAATTGTAATAAATACATTGCTCAGAAAAGAGTCAGTCGTGATTAAAAGTTGCTTTATGACCTTAGCTCAACTATTTAATGAGTAACTAAATAACATTCATTCTAGCCTGTGTCTGTTTCATGGGCAGGCATTTGTAGATCACACTGGCCTATTTCAATCCTATTATCACAGGAAGAACTCAGCTGAACTATTCTGACCTTCATGACAGTTGAAGTCACTGCTTGCTAAGACACCTTTACATATGGAAAAAAAAGTCAACAACTTTCTTGTCTGTAGGGGGATGACTTTTGCTACTAGCATGGAGTTGTTTCCTTATGTATAGTTTGCCAAGTGATTATTGATGGTAACCAAACAGATTTTTTCAATAAACAACACCCTAGAAATCACTGCCATTTAAAAATATTAGCAGCAGTCAACTGAGTGACCTTTGAAAAACCTGTCAGATAGCAGTCACAAGCAACAATCCTTACAGCATTCTGGGAAGAACCAGATGATGATCACAATTCATGGCTGCATTTTAACGCTGGTCAGCAAGACAGGAATACTTAAATGTTAGCCAGACTAGCATTGTATCATTTTCATTTCTTAAAATATCAAATGGAATATACCAAGTAACACACAACCCTGTTGTAACCCTGTTATACCCAGCATCTACTACCACTACTGCTATTACATATTAGTACATTTTTAGAATCAAAATGGTCTCTTCTTTGACAAACTATTTTTCTCCTTAATGGCAACAATGAAAAATAGTTCAGCAACTGCAGGGAAGATTGGATTCATTCATAACTACCATGGTGTGTAGACTAAAATAAATAAAAATCAAGGTTGTAGCTTTTAGAGCTCTTGTCACTTAGTAGCATAGATAATAATCTCGGGATAAGAAAGCCTAAGAAAACTTCATTCTTACTTGGGAAGAACTGAAAATGGGAGAACTGAGCTACACAGATGATGATGATGTATTAGCCGCATACTTTTTGTAGCCAATTTCTTATTTGTGTTTTCTGAGAACCCTTCTTAAAAAAATGTAATTAAAGACATGTAAAAATACAATAAAGTCACCCTTGTTTCAATCAGCTTTTCAAGCAAGAGAAGTTTCTCTGTGATTACCACCATCTACCATGCTCTTTTACCCCAGATCTACGAGGCAATGCAGCCTCAAATAGAAATGAATATCACAATATAATACATTATTTTGCATGCTAACTCTAAGAACTGAACAGTATATTAAAAAACCCAAGGTTGATACTTTGTCATACTTAAACAAATATTGTACTGCTGGAATGTATTTAATATAAATGCAAAGCTTCTTGGCATTCATCTCTTTTTTTAAAAATAAACACCTTACAAAGTCAACAGCATAAATATTCTTGTGCCTGCATTTGTTATTTCCAAAGAAAACACTACTAAATCAAACCAGTTAAGTAGAAGTCAAAATGCTAGGTTTTTTCCCCTTATGTTAGGAGAGGCTGAAAGTGCAGTTTCTCAGAGCACAAACTTAGCAGCATCAGAAAGTCTCCTTATCTAACCCATATCATTCTGTATGTTACTGTTCTACATGTTCCATCTCCATTTCCCAGCCACTCTTTCTTTGTTTCCTTCTCCTGTCACTTACCGCAACCAAATCCCACCAGAAATTATGCCAATTTCATGCTGCTGGTGTTAATGTCCTTCAAGTTTACACCAAGGACTAGGTTTTACTTCAAGACCATGAAGTATTTATATACGTGCCATATTTAGACCTAAAAATAGTTTTGTTCTTCCCAACAGGCCTATTCCCAGCAATAAAATTAAGCACACATTACGGCCATAGAGTAGCCATGCTCTCAGCCCATCCATGTCTGCCCTGACTCCACTGCTTGGAATTTTAGCACCCTTACCCATCTCTGGTTGCCACCATTCAGTTCATCCCTACTGAAATTTGGCTGTGCAGGTGCCATAGGAGTTTACCTTAATAAATTAGCACAGTAGGATCAAACAAGTTTCCTCTTCCTCCCAAGTGTCTGATACACTCATGCTTATTATATGTTTATTTCACCTCTAATCCAAGAGAGAATAGTAAAGATATAAAAATAAAGCTGTCAGCTAGTTTCCTTCCACCTCAACTTTGATGTCCCTTTGGCAGTTCTAAGTGCCATTCAGCTTCATTACCCTGGGCTTTGCTTAGCACTGCATGTCTCCAGTTGTTCTCCCAGTGCTTATAGAGATAACCGGGACAGTTCCTCTTTCTCCTCTCCACCAGAATCTTTTGAAGGATCTTGGTTGCCCTTGCACTCAAAACCTGACAGATTTGCTGCTGAGAAAGATATAGTTTAGAGAATGTGAACATTAATGTTGCTACTGTTCAGCCTGCTTTGATTCAGCTGTATTTGCTCCATCAGCATAGAAACAAACTGTAACATATAAGATATTTACACAAACCACATAAATATATCTAACCCTGCCTTCTGTACTAGGGGACACCAGACTGACTCACTAATGTGGAGGATACACATGGGAACATATGTGTGCCCTTTGTTCTCAACTTCTTTTTTGCTGTGATCAACCAGCCACTTTTCATAAGTGGGGAGCAGGCTTGGAAAGCATGCAACACTACATTGATGATCTAGCAAAATCTGATACTGTGTTTTTTAAAACCCTAACCTAATTTAAAAAATATATATATATTAGACTCTTGCTCTCCAAAACTGAGTTGCATTCTCATCATGTTATGCCACCAAGCTAAAAGGGACACTCTCAGAGAGAAGTCAGGGTGATGGCAAGACAGCATGAAAGGGACAGCTACACAAATTATTACTTCTGCCATTCTGGACCCCAGATTTCCCTGTGTGAAGGTACATGTCTAAGCAGCATTCATCATGCAGGACAGCATTCCTCAAAACTTACCTTCTCTCAAGAGAGCAAAGGCATTGGCTCCAGGTGTCAGTTGGTTAGATGGGGTCAGGTAAGCTTTGAGGTTAGGAAGGAGAATCTTGTGGGGTTATTGCGTTAGTAACCTGGGAAGGTGAGGCCCTGAAAATCAGGTTTGTGCACCTGGGGGAACACCACGCAGATTTGGGATAGACTCAAACTAATACAGAAAAAAGGCAAAGAGAGAAGACAGAATGTTCTAAATCAAAAGAACACCCCGTCCCCCCCCCCAAAAAAAAAAACAAAAACCAAACCAGAAACTTTGACAGTAGTGAAGTGTTATCCTTCTTTTTTTTTGTCCTTTCTTCTCAACCAGACTTAATTCAATACAGATATTCAGCCAAAAGTTAAAAGTTTTACACTATTGTTCAGAACATTGGTAACTACAGACGTAAGCAACCCTTCAGTCTCCTGCAGCTCCTTCTCTGCTTTGGTGGCAGTTGGAGCGCTGGGACTCACAGCAGAACTGATGAGTTTAGAAGATGCATCAAGCAAGGAAGCAGTCAGGGCTTTCACACAGCAATGAATAAATGAGGAGTTTGACCTGGGAGCTGAATAGAAAGATGCCATCTTCCTCAATCTTTGCAGTTCTTCTGAGAGACAACTGCACAGTTACTCCACATCAGGCTTCGGACATGGCAGCAGATTAGTTTCTGTAAGTCAGTTTTTCTCCTCAAGAAGCTAAGCAAAAATTCCAACCATACTGCAAGGTCTTATGAAAAACAGCTGGTTTTAAAGAGCACAAATTTGTTCAGCTCTTTTCTGCATGGCATTAGCACTGAACCCTGTTGACAAATGGAACCAGAGGCACTGGTACTGACTGCACTTTGCCACTGATTATTTTAGCAGAAATATCATACTACTTAAGGATTATGAGGAGGCCTGGCCTGCAGACAGAACTCTGGAACACTAGCCAGAACAAAATACTATTTGTCTCCCTCTCTTTCTGATCCCTATCTGAAATTTACATTGTCTTTGCTCAAGCTGGCAGATTTCTCTATCCACCTGGCGGGATATATAGAAAAACACAAATGAGAATATATATAAAGTATGTCATGACATGGTCACTGCTGAGAACAGTTCTCAAGTAGTTTTTATTTAATTCAAACTGGCACTTGGAAACATGACACACCCCTCTTGCTGCAAGGATGTTCTTTTTATCTCACAGCTACTTATTATCTGCTGTTTCCTTCTGAAGCTATGGTTTGCTGTGCAACAGCATGTGCAAGTCCAGAAACCAATCTGCCTCATAAATTAGTTTTCATTTCCATTATTTTTTCATTAAATACCGACTTTTAAAAGATTTAATGCTTAAATGCTGTCAGCAGCTCCAGACTGGGTGCTGAAAAACATTCAACTATATACTCTGGTACTGGTTCCAGTCTTAAACACACCTAAAATATTTACCAGTACAGCCAGCATTTATATCACTCCTCAAATAAGTTTAAAAAATAGACTATTAATTTTAAAATTGCAACAAAATGGTAGTATGTTCTTGATTACAAACATACACATTTATAATCAATTATCTAATGAAGAAAATAGCTGACTGTTCCTGCCCTTAACACCTGTTGCTATTTCCTTAATCAAGTCCATGGAAATTAATATGCTGATGATTGAAGTCTTCTGACTCAGCCTTATACAGACCTGAACAAAATACTGAACTGTTCTACAACTTTAATGCACTAAAAAAACCACCCCCAACCTTTGTAAAAGAAAGCTTGCTGGGTAAATGATATTATGAACACCATTACACCATTCCTTTTTATTCAATTGCATATCCACAGTCAAAAATTAAAGTGAAAAAAATGTCAAGTCATCCACATATCACTGAATGTGTTTCACATTCCTTCCGTCCTCATCTGCAAGCATTTCTACTTTTGTGTATTACCTATGATTTTCAGCATTCCTATATAACAACCTGTGACAAATTTCTACTTAAGCACTTAAAAGTGTTAAAAGTATAGTCATATGCATCAGCTCAGAGGTATTCACTATTCAGAAATGTATAATTTATTAATTTTGACCCACGATGTTCCATTCAATCTCTGGGCTTAACGCAGGCACAAATCCTACCATCTGCACTACTAAAGGTTCCTACAGCAGATCTGCCATGTTAGCCTCTCTCCCAAATAAAACACAGCACACAAAGGCCTCAATCTTTTCAAACTGCGCTATAAATAACCACATTCGTTTCATACCTCTCGTGAACGCAGTTTCAAGAGATCATTCCCCTGTTGGCTTAGTTCGTGAATTTAAAGGGCCATAAGAACACCGTGCCACTGTGGAGGGGTTGAAAGTTACATTTGGCTGTGCTGCTCTTTCCCCCGGCAAGAGCCGCTTTGCTGCTCTGAGACGGAGCGGGGTCTGCGAGGAGTTACACCCACCGATTTTGCATTGATGGGCGAGGAAACAGCAGACAAGAGAGAAAAAGAACTAAAGGCACCACAGGTCACTGACGGATTAAATTCAAGCGGGTCTTTTGGTAACTGTGACGAGGAGCCAGCTCTCCCAGAACCCCACCAGCCGAGAACAGCGGCACCGGCGCGCCCGTCCCCACTGCGCTCCCGCCCTGCCGCCCCGTCCCGCAGCAACGCTGCTCCCACAGCCAGAGCTGCGGCTTCGCCGGGAGCGCCCTTAGGACCGACGGCGCGACCCTGCCGCGGGCGCCGGGAAGGCGCAGGCCGCCCTTCCCCGCCGCGGGCACGGAGCAGGGCCCCGGCCGGACCCGCCCGGCGCCCGAGGCTGCTCCCCTCTCGGAGCGCGGGTGCAGGCACGGGCCGCCCCGCCGCGCTCCTCGCCACAACTCTTCACTTCCTCTGCGCAGAGAGCTGCTCTTCCTCCTTCCCCCCACCCTCCCAAAACGCTGCTCGGCCTCGCCAGCGCCGCTCCCCCGGGGCC
>VZRF01004119.1:0-52858 GCA_013396875.1 Vireo altiloquus | reverse complement strand
GCCGCCTCCTGTACCTGCCGGCGGGCCGGGACGAGGAGGGAGCCGCGCCGCATCCCCGGCCGGGCCGGGCCGCTCGTCGCCTCTGCCCGCGCCTCTGCCAGCGCGGGCGAAAATAGCAACAGGCGGCAGATCCCGGCCCGGGGGGGCGGACGGCATGGGCGCCCGGCAGAGACGGCGACAGGGGCCGCCCATGTCGCGACAGCGGACAGCTGAAGCCCCCTCCCTCGGCCGATAAGTTCCTCTCGAAGAGCATTTAGGTGACGCTGCCCCGCGTGTCTGACACAGCCTTTGATCTCCCGCGGAAAACTGGCAGTTTTCGCCTTGCGGTAATGAACCTGGCCGGACGGTGGGGTCAGCTGAAGTGGCGAGGGAAGTTTGCTCACAAAATTGGAACTAGCCCAGCTCGCGGGCTTTGAAGCGGCCAAGTCCCCGCTCGAGTGTGGGCCCAGCCCTGGCCACAGGGCAGCCTTTTGCGAGCTCACCTGAGTCACCTTGACGGCTTCCTCAAAGAAACCACTCTTGCATATGTATAAAATCATTGTAAGAGTTGGTATTAGTTGGTCTTCCAGTTGCCAGAAAGGATAAGGCATGAATGGATCCCAAGACTTAATTATACTCCTCTGCAAGTGGAAAAGATTAATGCATCCTACATCCCCGTTGTGCAAGCCACTTTTGCACTCGATTAATTTCAAGTCTTCTTGACAGTAAGACCACTGATTTACTTACTTTTAAGCCTGTGCACATTTGCAGAATCAGAGCTTTCTAAAGGAAATCTGCTCGCTGCTGTGAGGGAAACCGTCAAGCTGTTAAATGTAAGCACAATGTTGCCCCAGATTACAAAAAGAAAGTCAAATTTCGGTATCCAAGCACATCCCCTACTCACAAAGTGTAGATGCACATTTAGATACAAAGTGCATTCTGTGTCCATGGTCTTTGGCATCTAGGTGTACTTCCACAGGATTGCTGGTAAGTAAATTGAGGTACGTAAGTAGCAGTTCAGTCAGAGAGCATGTCCTCAGTCTGTGTTAAGGTCTTGGTTTGCTGCTTCTACTTCAGACATGGGAATAGGTACGAGTGCCTCTTGTTTTTCAGCAACATCTCTACGGTCCTTGGAAAGAGGAATGCCATCTTCTTGTAACCAGTGCCTGTCTTAGTTTTTAAACCATCACACCTAAGGACAATGTTTACTCCAGTTATCACCCAGTATCAGTACCTGAGTCAAGTATGTTCTTTTGCTCATTTTAAGCCTGACTGAGCATTACATGCTCATGGTAACCATGCTCTAGCAGAAGGTGAACTGCAATTCCCACTCAGACAGCTCTGGCACTTCAGCTGAGGCTCATGCATTTCCAAATTACCAACTGATCATTTTAGGAAGACGTTTTACTGCTTCACTGTTGCCTTTCAGAAAAATGCAATGAAACAGACAAGGATCCTCACACAAGACTATTTCTTGCTTCTTGAAAAATCCTTGAACAACAGCAGAAGTCAATACTAGAGCACCACAATTAGAAATACTTTCTTCTTTCTCGTCTCTGATACTGGAAAATAAATCAGCCTTAGAATGTTCAGCCTGCTTGCAATGAAAGTTACCCAATCATCAGCTTTCAGGCTACATTGGACAACATTCCTTCTCTGCTTCCTGATGAAACTCTTACTTAAGTAGGGCCAAAAAAGAAGAACCACAATGAGGGTTTTTTGTTTGTAATGTTCAATCCCTAAAAATTAAACACTTCTATGTGTTCCAAGGACTAGGATCCCAGTATTCATGTGAAAGCCATGAACACCAGACTTCCTAATAATTTTCTATTTTCTGAAAAAATAGATCTCTGTTCTTTTTTCCTTCACAGGTTAGATTTTCTTTACAGTAGCCTATTGACTAAAACATATGCAATCACATTAACTTCCTCAGACTGAGGAGGAAAATCAATTTGTGCTTTCCGTGCAAACATGATGTAAATATAACATCAGTTTAACCATTTTCTCTTTGTCCAGTCACGTTCTAAAAAAATGCAAGGAAAACCCCACCACTGCCTTTTGTACAGAACCAGAATATACAGGCTTGTATGAGGCACTTGGTGAGAACATGTGGGTTCTTTCGTAGGTTAAGGAGCATAAGTATCTACTCATGTTGTCCCAGTTGGGATAGGATTGTAGATCAGTATAAATTTAGGCTGAATGTGCCAGGCCACGAGCGAGGGCAGAACATGGTGCTGTACCCTTTGAAGTGCAGTAAGGCAAACAGGAAGTTTCCACCCAAGATGCTTTCAGAGTTCAAGTTGCTCCATAGTTGGGTAGCAGCTGAGCAAGAATGTTTTTGGATTGTGAATTTGAATGCAGGCACCTATATTGTGTTTCAGTTGCATTGTAAGCCTCTGTGCTTTTCCCTCTGTATTGCACAAAATGATGATTTTCTATTGTTATTTTATAAAAAAGTCCTTTTTTGGTGACTTCTTTCATGTAAATTTGCTTAGTACATTATTAAGGGACAGTACAGTTTTGCAGTGCTTTGACTTAGTGAGCTCTGGATGAAGCACTACATTCTTCTTCAATGATGTATCTCCAGATGCTGTTTATATATAGTCAATTCATAAACAACATTTGCATAACTGTTATTATAGCACATTTGCCTACTGCATATGCTGTAGGAATACATGCCAGTGACATTAATTACTGATTATCTTTGTAGACAAGAGGCTTTCTATTATCACTGAAAAGTAGTCAAGAGTTGAGCTACCGTCACAGATCCTGCCTGCTGCTGTCTCTGTATTTTTGAGCATTTCAGATGTCATGATTAATCCCCTCTCTCCTTCATTCTATAAATACATTTGAAAATGATTTACCAGTGACTGTGAGTATTTTAAGCTTTTCCTTTTGTTTGGAAGCTGCTGTTTCTATGCCATCATCTATATTACAGTTTATTTAGGTGGGTGTTAGGACATAATTGGAGAGTTTAATAGGCTCATCCCATTATGGACAATTTTCTGATGGTGCATGACCTCATTTCAGTTACCTGGCAGTTGCTATACAAGAGTCATGTTGGCTTCTACTTGGAAGTTGATCAGAAATACCATCCTTGATGAATGTGTATCTTATATAGTGCAAAAATGTACTAGGAAGGAAAGCAATTCAGCTTAATTACCTTTGATTAGTTTTGTACTTAGAGACAGAAAACAGTTTTACTGGTGATTATTTTTATTTACAATTAATTAGATTTAGATACAGCTTCCAGTTGCCTTTGGCCTCAGAATCCTAAAAATCCCCATACTTGTGCTGCTGGTTAACAAATGTTAATTTAATATCATTTTAATGTTGCTATTCACAGTGACTGTTAATCAAGGATATAAGATTTGCTTGTTGGTGGTATGCAAAAATAAAACCCATGACCACTGGAATTTTTTAAAGGATTACCAAGGACAAAAACTTTATTTACAGAAACTTTGTAGGTGAATCAGTTACATATTTAAGCACAATACATATTTAAGTACAGTATGAAAATTGCTTATATATTAAATCTTCTTTTAGAGTGAATTCCAGTTATCCTTGTATGATTTGTTGTATATAGCAAAATTATAAAAAAAATCCTTCTGCAACTTAAGTACAATACTTGAGTATGATACCAATACTTTTACATAATATGCCGTGGACTAAGTTCATAGCCTATAAGGAAGATGAAGTGTATTTACTTCATTCAGTCAAACTGTTTCAATCCATCCCTGAATTTTAATTTATTCAGTATATTTTATGAAACTGGGACTTGTAAAAAAACAAATAACCTTCAAGTGAGGTCCACTGGTCTACTCTTAAAGCGTTACTGTTTTGGAGTTTTATTTTGGCAGAGTTCTAAGTACTACGTTAATTCTTCTCAGTCTTTCCCTCTAGCCCCATAGACCTGATGCCCTATAGGATCAATGTTTACAACTGTCACTGGAATTGTGTTTTGTTATAAAAAACAGGGTCATTTTATATATTTTTGGAAATGTAGGGATGTGTCTTTCTCTAGAAATAGCCAGGGATTCCCTTACACCCGAGTTCAGTCTGGGCTGCAAGCATTCTTTATTCCAGTCATGGCAATTCCCATTTCAAGATAAAATACTAGTGACCCTGCTCCCAGTTCAAGGCTGTTTTTTCACCAATTACATTTGTCTGTTTTTTAATATCTATCTTGGGACTAATAATGTCTAAGTAGGCTTCATTATCTTACACAACACTTTGGTGGAAGAATTAGACCAGCTCTGAGGTAACTATAGCTTAACACCCGTTCTGACTTGCAATACTAACTTCTCTCTTTGCTATACTCTTGCTGCCTTCGTTTCGATTCTTTATTTCAGTTCTAGATCCTCTTTCTCTGATGCAAGACAAGGTTAGTAAAGACTCTAGCAATAACAAGTTTTATCTTGTAATTCTGTACTTTGTTGTAATTGCCCAAGCAGCTTGATAAACCACTGTGTGTTTGGCTATTTTTTTGTTGCCTCTTCCCCTGCCCTGAAGTTGTGAACTTCTGTCTGGAAGAGAGAAAGGAGTGGAACAAGTAAATTCCTTGACCTTAGGAAGACAGAATGATAAAGATTGGGTCATCATTCTATGTCTGTACTGTTTCTGAGGATGTTCTAAAGCCATCCTAAGGATGTCTCAGTATACATGAGTGCATTGCAGGTCTCACTTCCAGACTTCTAACATCAGCAAAACCCAAATCCAGGTTTGGCATGTGAAGGTATATATACAATATGCTTCTCTAGCCTGTGGAGATGTTAAGATAAATACATAAAAAAATTCAGGGCCTGTAATCCTCTGTCTTCAGGCCTTCTCCATTAATTCAGTAAAGCATCCTTTATCATATTCTGTACCAAAAGAAATGCAAATCCTCCTAATAAAAATTAAACTAAAAGGAATGATGGAATGGTTTTGGTCTGAAGGTCCCTTTTAAACATAACTCAGTTCAACTTCCCTGCATGAAGCAGGGACACCTTACACTAGACCAGATTGCTCAAAGACACATCCAACCTGGCCTTGAACACTTTTAGGCATCCAACAGCTTTGCTGGGCATCTTATTCCAGTGTCTCACCCCCCTCAGTATAAAAAAATCTTTCCTTGTATCCAATCCAAATCTACCATCTTTCACTTTAAAACTGTTGCCCCTTGTCCTGTCACTACAGTCCCTGGTAAAAAGTATGTTTCTTATAAGACCTCTTTATATATTAAAAGATCTCATAACCTCTTCTACAGGCTGAACAACCTCAGCTCTCTCCACCTTTTTTTCCCAGCACAGGTATTCCAACCTCTCTGGCTGTTTTCATGGCCTTCCTCTGGACCTACTCTAACTGGTTCATGTCATTCTTGCGCTGGGATGCAGTACTCCCAGGGGGGTTTCACAAGAGCACAGGGGAGGGAGAGAATCACCTCCCCTGTCAAAGTCCAAGGCTGCAGGCTTGTACAGATCCACAAAGCATCTCCAGCCCTGGGTTTAGCTCATCAATGCCTAAAGTGAAGGCACTGCCCCAGCCTGCCTCCTGAAGAACCATTCCTCTGTCTATGCCCTCAAGCAAGGAAGAAGCCAGTAAGAAGCAGATCCTGTGAGGTGGGATAGTGCTTTTTATCATGCCAATGTCCCCTCTTGCACAACTGGCTCAGGCACGAAAATTCCCCTCTGGAAAAGTACTGGGACATTCACATGTAGGCTTTAAGGTATTCATCCCTTCTGAATTCACTCAACTAGGCTGACTTGACAGGCAGCCGTCATGTCTTAAAAAGTGTCAAAAACCACCAAAGATCCCTGAAGCACCCCCAGACTCATTTCTGAGGCCTGTCACAACAGGACTGCATATGGTCTACAGTGGTACATCAGAAAGTGTAAAACTTCCTCTCCTTTCATTCCCCCCAGGGCTGCCTCCCTGCACCCAGTGGCACAGCTGCTGCAATCTTCAAGTTTTACTGAAAATAACAAGGATAGAGGACTTGACTTCTGGGAGGATAATAAAGCTTAAAAGTTTTGCATTTATAAAAAGTATGCAGCTATGGTTGTGAATATTACTGCTATGCTAATATCCAAAACAAGTACTGGAAATGCAGAAACCCCCTATATTAAAGTCAACTGGTAACCTCCCAATAACCCTCTCAGGCTTTGCAAGCACAGACAAGAGCAAGCAATAAAATGGAAACTTCTGCTCTAAATCAGACATGCAGAGTTATGCACCAAGTCATGGCAGCAAACAGTGTGAGAGGCTCCAAAACTGGGCTATGCATTGAACTAATTACACTTAGTTCAGTGAGGCAACAAAAGGTGCTGTATGTAGATATACTATCTTAATGTGCTCATGGTATTAAAAGGCAGTTTAGTACACTTCACATCTCTAGCCTAGAATATGATATATAGTCCCATAGCAAACAGATATGCAATGAATTTGCTGTGAGTTTCTTGTTTATTTGGGCCAAAATCCCTAAGAAAGATCACTACTTCTGAATCATCTGCCCCAAGTTTGTCAAAGTCTCACCACAGACTTTAAGTACTTCCTCTTAACAGAAAAACTTGCTTTGCATATCTAAACCTAGACAAAGTTGCATAGTGTTATCAGATTATATACACACAAAAGAAATAAGTCACCACAAAACAGGCTGTTTCAGATATCAGAATATTACTTCTATTTAATTAAAACAAGTTTTGATTGAAATACATTTGCAGTCAACTTTTAGTTCATAAAGCTTTTAGTTCAACTGATTGTGGTTTTTTTGGTCCATTAAGGGTAAAGGAACTTTCCTTCCAAAATAAGACACTAGATCCAAGAGTACCCAAGATAACTCTTTAAAGTGGACATCTTTATAGTCAGAGTTCTCAGATGTTTGGTCCTAAAAATCCTTAACTTCTTAAATAATGCACTTCTGATGCTGCAAAAGCCAAACAAGGTAATAATTTTGCTACTTTACTCAGTCTTTCGTTGAAGTTTGTTTTTTTCTGGTTGAAAGAAGTGTTTTTCAAGAGCGTTGACCAATTCATCTAGCTCCTTCTTCAGCTGTTCAACATCACTGGGAAATGAAATTCACACAAACACAGAAATCAGTGAAACAATGGAAAAGTTACTAAGTACATTTTCAGTGCGAGGAATTTTTAAATCTGTTGCATTGCTTTAGACAAGCATTTTCTATTAATGCTAGAAGTGTATATATTTGATTTCTTATGGTAATGCACTGATGTTCACTTTCAACTGATATGCATGAAGACTATGAAGAAACATAACCCCACAATATTATCTAAAATAGAATGGTCTATTTGAGTTCAGAAGATCTTCTATTACTAAATGTAAATGATTAGAAGTGTAATTTTTATACTTTTAACAGTATTCTTAGATGACTTTTCATCTGTGAAAAAGTGTTAATTTCATTACATAAGTTAATAATTACTTTAAGACTTTGATTTCCAAGGCTACCTGTCAAGGATATAATTACTAAACATAAGAGGGTTTGAAATATATTAGAACACTTTATATTTGATTAAATAATTTTAAAGCGACTATGTATGTAAAAAGGGAGTGAAAATACTTAAATGGTTTTCCTGATATTGTTTTCACTGAATGCAAAACTGAGTTCAAAGGAATTTCAGTGACAACAAGAATGTGTCAACTAATTTTGCAGAGCGAAAGCTTTATAGAAATACATTTACTAAAATGACTTTAGTAATATTATTTGATCATGGAGAGCCCTTATATCACTAAAACAATACCAAAAATTGTACACAGCGTCTACTACACCAAATGTACTGCTGTAAGTGACAATACCTGTCAGTGACAATACTGCTGTAAATGACAATACCTGTTTCCAGGGGGTGCACAAAGTTCAGAATAGTACTTGATCTTTGGTTCCGTCCCACTGGTTCTCATGGTGGCCACTCCTCCATTAGCGAAAGTGAATGTTATCATTTGGCTGCTTTTACTAGTAGGAAGTATCTAGAAATATTAATTTATTTTTTTTTAAAGTTCGGAAAGATACTCTATATAAACCCATGACTTCATGTCAGATAATATGACAAAAGCATAAAATTAAAATTTAGTTCTGTTTTCTTCAACATTGTAGTCTTGAGACCACAAGGACAGCCTTGCCCTCAGCCTGGAATCTGGTAGAACTGCATCACTGCTAGGTAGCTCATTTCAAATCTAGTCAACTGTTTTACTCTTTAATAGAAGTTGTGCTGTTGTGGCATTTCCCGGGAGGAAAGGAAATGGAGATTCTGGAAAAATATAGAATCTAAAGCCACGTCTTTGTAGACAGTTTAACTTGCACCCACAAGAAAATAATGCAGATTGCTGTAGCAGGGCAGCAAGATCCTCCTACTGCCCTTTACAAACTGGCATCTTGGAGAGAAAAATACACCACAAAATCTAGCAAAAAACCCATCACCCCCCCAGCTTCACTTCCTCTCAACAAGGCAAAACAATCATCACCAATCTAACTTATTTTATGACTCAGTATGTAAATATGTTTAGTGTTTCTCCATAGAATGGTTTATGTATGTGTATATACATAGGGCTTGGAATGCAAGCCCTATGAGGAACGACTGAGGGAGCTAAAGTTGCTTAGCCTGCAGAAAAGGAGACTCAGAGGTGATCTTATCACTCTCTACAACTTCCTGAAAGGTGGTTGTAGCCAGGTGGGGGCTGGTCTCTGCCACCAGGCAGCAACTGACAAAAGGAGAGGACACAGTCTCAAGCTGCGCCAGGGGAGGTATAGGTTGGATATTAGGAAAAAGTTTTTCATGGAAAGAATAATAAAGTACTAGAACGTCTGCCTGGGGGGGTGGTGGAGTCACCACCCCTGAATGTGTTTAAAAAAAGACTGGACATGGTACTCAGTGCCATAGTCTGGTTGAGGTGTTAGGGCATGGAGGTCTCTTCCAACCTCATCATTCTGTGATCATATATGATTTACATGTAATTTAAAAGATACTTACAGCCTTTTGATCTGGCTGGCTGCTGTCATAGCCAGTAGTTAGATCCCTTATTCCAGAAACTTTAAATCTACCACAAGATTTTGGGTATGTGTTTTTTCCATCAAAATTTCTAAGGTTGTCAAAAAGCTGTTGAATAACTTTAGGATCATGGCAGATGAAATATGAAGCTTTGGTAATATGGAAGCCATATCTGTGAAGACACAAGAAGTAATGCTGTAAGAATTGTACACCAAACACATTATACAACCTTCCATAAAGCAACACTCTGTACTCACGCTCTACCAACAGCAGTTCATGCCCTCACAATTTTTTAAAGTCTAAACAGCTTAATTATCCTATTTTATATACTTTAAAGAAACTTCTGTGCAGATGCCTTTTATTTTTAATGATTAAAACTGAAAAGTTTACAGCAAAACCAGAAGAAAAAAAGATACCATTATTGCCTTGAAGAGCTCTAACCACCATAGAGAGGAAAGAGATTACATCTAATAGCAAATTTGAGTGGATTCCAGCTAACCTTTACTAAGTAAAACAAATTCTAGACTGCTTGTTACAATCACACTTCATTAAAGTGTTTCTACTAAAACAAACCGTTCTGAATGTTGTCTCTCTACCTCCCCTGTTTGCTGCCAGGTAATGTGATGCATCAAAGACAAATGACCTGGTTAACACTGACTTTTCAAAATAGCATGTTGTTGAAAAACATACAAGCTTCGACTGGTTGTTCAAGTGAGCTCTTGCTACAGATGAAGATTTGGTAAATATCCTTGATGTCAGTGAAAACCTGAGGGGCAGAGTCTTCATTAGTAGGATGTTCATGCTAGAAATCTGAAAGACTTCTTAAACAGGGTCATGTTTATACCTAAATGGATAGGTAATGGACATCTTGAAGGTTAATAGTAGTTAAGTTAGTCTTAGCAATTCAGTAAGGGAATTAACAAAACCTATCCTGTAACTGAAAGAAGTGATAAGCCTACTAGGATTGTGTCCTTTTCCTGATCTGCATTTACTTCTTTGAGACAGATTCCCCTTCTACATTTTCAAAATAGAAAATAGAGTTTCTTCTGCTTCAACTGTAACTCACAAAGCAAATCTGACAAAAAAGTTAAGTAGTAAGGAGTAGAAAACTGCAACTCTATAATAGCCACAACCAAACAAAAATCAAACACATACAAAACAACCCCCCAAAACAAAACAAGAACCCTCCTTCCAGTTCATTATCAAACATCAGTTTAATAGGGCAGATTTGTATCCTTCCCTGTTATCTGTATCTTTGCCACAAAGAGTGATTATGTGCAGTGACATCTTGCAGATTGCTTTTATGCTAAAGCAGCACTGAGTCCTCTTCAGTGGCACAGCTCAATTCTACTCAGGCAAATATTCTAAGGTCAACCTGAAGCAGGTATGAATTAAAAAAAAAACATCAAAAAAACTCTGTTAAGCCAGAGGTTGAATATTCAATTCTTGAATATGCACTTCCAGCTAGCAGTATTTAACGGAATTCTCACATCAGATGCTGTACTTTCCGCTCTAGGTATGAATTCCTCTTTCATGCGTTTATATTACACAATTTATCTATGCAGTGCAAGCAAGTCTTTCTGACTTGATTCCTTCCTAAAGAGACAACAAAACAAGCACAGTTAATGCTGCACACAAATGAGAACTCAGGATTGACAAAACAAGCAGCACAAAGGCTGGAGTTTTACATGAGTCTACTTGCAGGTTCCATACTCCCTTGTTAGTGTCTATGAAACATGAAGAGCTGGAGGGTATCAAACAGCCTGTGCTGCTCCCTCCTCTGAAAAAAACAACCTAAAACCTCCACAAAAATCACTCCCTGCCCCACGAATCCAACAGTCATCCTTGCTATTGATTTCTGAACCCATCAAAAGGGAACAAAAGAAAAAGTAGTGCCTCATATTAAAAGCTCTCAGAGGGATACCTGGCTGTATATAGCCAAGAGTAACGGCCAGTCACAGCACTTCTGCATAATCAGCTCAAATCTCATTAATCAGGAGCAGAATGAGTAAAGGACAACCAAACTCAAAAACAATCATTCGTCAAAAAAAAAGACAGAATAATATAATTAAAAGCCTAACTTCAGAGCCAACTAAAATTAATTTAATCACAAGTAGCCTCGCAGGACAGAAGGAAGCTGGCTTCTATGTATAGCATAAATAAGCCAGAGCTACTTAGATCCATTCTTCCATCAACATTTTTATGTGTCTGGCTCATTTAAGCAGCGAGAAGCACGACGATCTCTACAGCTCAGCAATACAGCTGGCCAAAAACCTGCTCAATCTTCTGTAAAAGGACCCAAGTGCAGTTCCCAAGTTCCCAAAGGGAAAAACCTTTCAGACAAGCAAACAAAAACACAACAAAGATCTCATTACCTAACAGAGAATTAGTAAGGCAGTTATTATATTTAAAATACCTTAAAACAACACAAGACAAAGTCATAAATATATTCATGTCTACAAGGCAGGAACAGTTTCTGGAAAAATACTATTAGCACAGAATTTTCGTAATGGTACAATTACCCACATTCTATTTCTTTATAAACTATAGGTTGCTATTGAGTCCCTATTAACCCCAGTAGGTGAAATTAAGAAAATCTGAAAAATAAAAAATTAAAATTGAACTCACTCATCATAGACAGCTTTCAGCTGCTGAGACAAAGACATATTCCTGGTTGCCAAAAAGCTGGCCATCTCTGCAGTTATAACAGCAGCACTGACACCATCTTTGTCCAGAACAGCAGGACAGCACATATACCCTAAACAAAGAACATTTGATATAATTTGACATATTTTTAACAGGAAATAGGATGGGGAGGGAAGGTTAGCCAACATCTTTTAAAGGAGAAATGCACATTACCATAATACAGACACCTTAAAATTTTTCTGCTTTTGATTTGACTCTATCTTCTAATCAGTGTTAACTTTAACGAGCAAGGTATTTATGGAATTTGAAGACAGAGATTTGCATCGTATTAGTGCCACATGCTCCCAGGTCATTACAGAGCTTTCTTGAAAGAGAAATGCCACACTGCAGGAACAGTACAAGTATAGCATTGTCTCAGATGTGATTACCTTACATGGTAGTGCAAGGTAACACTGATAATGATCTGTGAAATTAGTCACATTTTGTCTGGTTTTCAAGTACTGAGATACTTAGGAAATAGCATTATGGCTTTACAATTTCCACCTCATGAATTCCTAACTTTTATTTGCGGCTTTCAACCATGGCTTTCCAGTTTACAAATGTAATTTGGGGTAGTTTTTACTTCATTTTATTCACATTTACACTTAGCTTAAATTTGTCAGGTAAAAAAACTCAACTTCAAGTCTGAAAAATGTGTTTCTTTTAAAACAGTTTATGCAGAATTTGCAGTGCAAATCTACAGAGCCATGCTACTGTAAATATATACCCCTAGCTCACAAACTTTGTGCAAAGTAGAAATACAAAGGTTTTAACCAATAGTATCAGCTAGCCAAATAGATAATTATCTGTTACTCACTGGAAATACACCCACTGTGTTGAGGACACCCTTATGTTGCCATTTTCACCTTTTTTTTTCTTACATTTTACTTCATTACTGAGACACTAACAGAGTTAGACACTAAAGGTTGCCCAGAGAGGTTGTAGAATCTCCTCCTCTGAAGATATTAAAGAACCATCTGGGCCCAGTCCTGTGTAAGGTGCCCTAGGATGCCCTGCTTGAGCAGGAAGGTTGGACCAAATGACCTCCAGGAGTCCCTTCCAACCTTACCCATTCTGTGATTCTCTGCAATCCTGTCACTTTTTGCAGTAGTTCTATTTTCACTATTTTGCAAGACATGAAAACATAACATTCTGTCTCTTACCTATAGCCTCTTCAAATGCAAAAAGAACAGCTTTTCCCTCGTCCATGAGCTGTTTGGCACGGTTGCCCATCCACTTGAAACCTGTCAGTGTTTCCTACAGCAGTGAGGAGAAATCAAAGGCATTAAAAAGAAAACCACTGTTGTACAAACATATGACACTTGGTAGAAAAGTTAATAAAAGAACATGGAATAATGTGTAACATGTTGCTTACCTCAAAGTGAAAACCTTCCTTTAGTGCAATTGCTCTCAGGATTTTGGAAGAAACAGTACTGGATAACATGTAGATGTCTTTAACAGTATGGGTATCCCTATTGTTATTTTTCCAGCAAGTGAAGATCCACCAGCCTAAAAGAGCTCCTAGTTCATTTCCAGAAAACACTTTCCATTCACCACTACAGGCAAAAAAATATTAGAAAGTGTATGAATTCAAAGGATAATATGGGGGAAAAAAAAAATCTATTGGTTCTTCTATGAATGAATATTAACAAATAAACCAGTGCCTTCAAATTCCAAGTAACAGTAACAAGGTATCATGTGTTCATGATGAATGAATAAAAAAATTCCTCCCCCAAACCATTCTGAAACTGTTACCTTTCTTCTCCATCATACACATAAGCTTTCACATTTATCCACAGAAAAAGCAGTGATATTTCCAACATATTTTAAGTAAAACAAAAATGTTCAGCAGACAAATTATAAACTCAGTGATTAAGACAAGCACAGAGACACAAAAATACAATTCTCAAGTGATCAGTATTTTTAGTTGACCTAGTGAAAAATATTTTTAATTTAATCACAAATACATCAATTCATCCTTGGGAAGATCAGAAAAAAAATCTGAAGTGGGTAAGAAAGATTAATATTGATGTGTTGCTAGAACAGGAAAAAATGAAGAAAAAAAGAAAGACAAATGTCAAAATTGTCAAAAAAATTCCCAGTCACAAAAGGGAACAAAGACACTACCAAAGTGACAAAACCAAGACCTACAGAAACAGTACCTGTTGTGAAAGAGAAGCAGACTCAGTCTCCTGCATTTATTGATGCCAACAGGCACAAAGCAATGCACAGCGACAACTTAGTGTAAGAGCGCTGAGAGAGCGTGCTCTAGCAGGAGGTTCTGTCAAAGAAGAAGTACAGATACTGTAGCAGCCTATATTAATATTTGATTAGTGTATGAAAAGCTACAGCAGAAGTCTGAGAGGACGCAGGACTCAAAGTTAGGAGACAACTAAGACTGGCTAAACAACGAGCATTGAGGTGGCAGAATGAAAGCATCACGCTCTCACTGGCAATGGATACAATAAACTAACATCACTCTTCAAGTTTCTGGTAGCTTTAACTTTTCAGACAAAAAGCATGAGTGATTTTGCATTCTTGTTTTAACTCATCATAACTAGCATAATCTGAAGCTTTTTATACCTTTTCCTCAATGCTGAATTGCCAAATGAGGCTGGCACAGACCAAAACCATTGAAATATGAACCTTCCAACTAACACCGGCCAGGATACAGCAGAGTGCCCACAAAAGACCATTCTTCTTCTAAAGACAGAGAAACTTCCCTAGTTCATGCTGTGAGGCTAATGAGTTTAAAAGCACCCCCAAACCCCAAAGAAAACACTGCCATTTTTAAAGCTACTATTAGACTAAAAGAAGTTATCTGTTCAGCAAAATGGGTACTTGCAGTCTCCTTTTACTGGACTTTTGAAATTTGTCTAACTGATACAGATTCAACTATTTAATTCATCCATAACCACTAAGGATATCTAAGCAGATGCCCATATCACCCCTTGGGTACCAAAGAATGTTGTCGTAATTTTACATCCCTCATCTGGCTCTCATGCACAGGGAATTCATATATGCCAGTAAATATTTTTCCTGCTCCTCCCTGAGCTGAAAACCCTGAAGCTTATTTTTACTAAGAATTTATAGTTTCTAACTGCTCAGATTAGTTTCTCCTTTATCAAGGTAGATTTGTAGATACGATACCAACTGCTTGAACTTCAGCTTTCTTTTATTCATCAGATAAAACCACAATAGAGAAATGTAAACAATTGTAGAAGCACAGGATATCAGAGGGCATGAAATAAGGGGACAGTCATACTGAGTCAGAACCACAGGTCACATTTCACAAATACGAACGATTTATGATAAGCCCCTGACTGAGCAAGTTTACCTTTTAGGATCCCCTTCTTTGACTGGGTAAGCAAAGATAAATAATGCATATAGAGCTGGTTCTTGAAGGGGAGACTATAAATGACTACACTGAGAAGTACCAAATAGTGAAAAACCTCAAGGTGAAATGCAAATATGTCACATTATGTAAAGAAGTGGGAAACTGATCAAGAGAAGCAAAATCATCTAATGATTAGTAAAATGTTTGGTTTAACAGGATTTGAGAAAGAAGACACTCATAGTAAAGAACAGAGATTATCAGGAAACTATACAGATTCTCCTGAACCCAAGTTATTGTTTAATGAATCTAGTATGAAAGAATGTTTATCAGTCTAATGGGAAAAAATTCTAACTGAAAACCTACCTTTGAAAAGGTATGGCACTATAACAATGATTCACATGCTTCTGGGCATGCCTAAAGTACAGCAAGTGTCAAGTATTTATTCAGGCTTTTGTACAGTGTCTAATATTGATCATTATTTCATATCCTGCCCCAACTGTGATCTGCTTCATACAGTCCTCTCACAGGTCTGTGTGTTTTCACACAAATCCAAAAAATTATTACTGTAACTACTCTTCCTCTGCAATGCAGGTAGCAAGAATTCTCCAAATGAGCCTAGCCTTGGAGTAAAAAATGTCAATGGTTTGCATTACTTTATTACCATACCTCTCTTGTTTCTCTGCCACTGCCAGTCGATCAGCATCAGGATCATTTGCTAAAATGATTCTTGCCCCATCTTTTTCAGCCAAAGCAAAAGACAACGTCTGGAAAAGTGGCAAGCAGGACCAAATGAGCATTAATATTCCCAAATATTCTTTATAGGTTTTAAGTAATTTTCCCAATTTATTTAATGTCAAACACCCAAATTCATTATGTGTCTCTCAAAAAATCCGAAAACTTCTAGCCTGGCAGCAGTAGAACATAGTCAGGACATTTATCTTTACCTACATCATTCCACTTCTGTAGCCCATCTTAAAAGCTACCTAGATTTAATGGGATCTTTCAATAACAAAGTGTAACAGAAATAGTAGCAGAAACTCCAACCAGCTGTCAGAAGGGTCTCCTGCCCTCTCCTGGTGTTGTGTCAGAACGAAATAGTGAAAGCCTTCCCAAACCAACTGAGGAGATTTTTATTATTATTTTTTAGAAGTTAACTATCACTTTGTTCTATGTGCAGATCCTGCCCATTCTGTTAGAGCACAGAACAAAGTAGTTGAAAGTTATAGCTAATTACTACCTGACTGGTTCAAAGAGGGCTGTCAGTGAAAGGACACCAGCTAACTCTTCACTAAATGTAAGGCTATGAAACATAAAAAAATAGACCTTCCCAATATCTACAGCTGTGACTTCTGGCAAAATGGAAAACATTGAAAGACATCACAACTATTGAAAAAAAAAAAAAAAAGAAATTAAAAAAATTATTTACCAGAACACCTTTGCCTTCTTCAGGGTTTGGATACTTCACTGTGGGAAAGTCAGGATCAGGATCTTTTTGCTCCGGAACAGCAAAAGGAGGGCTAAGATCAAATGCCTTAAATGCCAATTGCACAAATTTATGTCCTACACCATGCACAGAAGTATGAACAAATTTCAGATTTGTTTCCTTGTTTATATTCCTGAAATAAAAGAGGTTAACAGTAAACTTAGACATGGAAGACTGTCCTGCAGAAGACTGACTATGTTTGGAAACATATTCAACTCAGTATTCTGTATCACTCTTAAAACTATGAATTAAAAGAGGTCAGATTTTAAAAGGAATGGCTTGAAAATTGAAAATCAGCCTAGTTTTTCAACAATATGAGTCACTCTTGGCATCCAGTATCCTGGTACGTGCAAATCACTGGAGTAAGAAAGACAGTACACTCTACACATCCCAAAGAAGGCAAGCGACAAACAAATACTATTGACGAAAGAGACTCTTCAGCCCCAACTCTAGCATTTAAACTACCCCAAAGACTGTGAACAAAGTGAGTCAACAGCAACTGCCCAATTTGAGCACACTCATTTTTAGGAAGTACAGTACTGAAAGCGCTGGACATATCTAAAATCATACAAACTCCTAAGGAGACATTTAATTCCAAATCTGAAAAAGCAGCGTAATAGCCCCAGCTTTCTAGTAACTCTTGACTGTTTTTAGCAAGAGTAAGAACATGGTTATTGGAGGTTAAAATTTCAACACAAACTAAGCAGATTTAAAAGGCTGATACTCGTCTAATACATAAATCAATTCTAACTGTTAATCACCAAGAGAAACATCCACTTCATTTTGCTGAGTAAAGATTTTACTGAGCAAGTGATAGGAATAGGCTGCTGTAAGGCACGCAAGGCTACCAGGAGCACAAGCAAGGCTGGAATGACAGAGCAAGACCTCCTTTGTCCAGAACTGGCTTAACAACCTGGTTCACTGTCTCTCTCAGAATCTTGTTTTAAGGCTGGTGGGCTGTCCATGTCAGCTCACCTCCAGCAGCATGAGATAGCCCCAGTCTTGCTGTGGCATTTGGTTGATGCACGGCCATGAAAACACAGGGAGATGATATAATCAGAAATTTGCTTGCTTTCCGGGGTTAGACTTCTGCCAGGACAGCTTTATGAACTGGCTTACTGCACTACCACACAGCTGCCAGTGCTACCACAAAAGATGACAAAAAGGCACAGGCAGAACTGGGTCATGGTAGGATTGTGGCCACCCTCACTTCCATCAATTTAAACTGCCCTGCTAACATTCTAGATGGAATATCCTGTATTCTTAAAGGACTTAACACCAGTCACCTGTAAAAGCACTGCTTCTGTATGTCTTTGAAATACTCCTTATTGACCATGGCATACGGATCATGAAGCAGCGGGCTGCTGTCAATCAGTTTGTCATCCCAAGCCTGAGGCCATGGTTCTTGGTTCTCCTCAATAGCCTGAGAAATTCCTTTGTCATGAGGGGAAATGATCTGAGCACCATTTTCCCAGTAAACCTAAATAAAAAATAGGGAGAGTATTTGATCATTAATCTTGTAAGATAATTTTGTTATGGTTTTTTTTTGGTTAAGAGGCAGTACACTCAACGGAGTATTACAGTAAATTAGACTTAGGTATACCCAAAGTATTCTGTTCATATTCTCAGTGTTTCTTCTCACATCTCATTTTATTCTATTAAAAAAAAGCAGTTTAATTTTTAAAGATATAAAAATCCATAATGAAACACAAAACAAGGCCCAATTGTTTATTGAGAAAACTTCCATTTTTGTATTTCGGAAACAGTCTGTATATGACTAGCCCAGCTACTGAATGACTGGTGCACAGGCAATTCAGCTGTGTTTTTTTCAGTGGCTAGCGGATTACAATGGCATTACTTCCTGTTCTCTAGAGTGAAGATTTTAATTATAGTATTAGTTTGACATGATACTAGCTTTAAATACATAGAAGAGATAAGAGAGATAGAGAGACTAGCAATTAATTTAATCTATACCATGATAGGAACTATATACAATTGCATTAGTTTCCCTACATGGAAAAAAAAAGAGCCAGAAAATAGATCTCATTGGAATACCTTGTAACCATTGTCTTGTTTTGGATTATGGGAAGCAGTAATCATAATTCCAGCACAAAGCTTCAGATGAGTTACTGTGTATGGCTGCAACAAGAGAAAGTTACCTGAAGTAGAATGTGCAACATATTACATATTATTTCTTCTCATGCATATATAATATTTCCACAGGGCTGAACGAAAAGAAAGGTAGGATGTGATTCCTACACACTGACTCCCTAAAGCAGAAGCTAAACAGTACTTGGTCCTCTAGATTCCATGCGGCACAACTTTAGCTCTTGTTTTTTCTCGTGCATTTTCCCATTTTTATGTTATTAATGTTGTTCCAGATGCTTTGTGAATCTCTAGGGTAGTGTATTTCTAGAAGGAAGGCAGATGCACGAGTTGCCTCCTGTAGAATGACTTGAGGTACCCGAGGCCTTAGAGGGTGCCAAGTCTGTTGGGGTAATGACAGAAGTCTGCAGGGAGTGGAGAACTACAGCTCAAGCCGTCTCATCCATACTGTCTTTTGAGAGCAGCCTGGGGAGCAACTATTCCATCAGGGTTCAGAAGAGAATTGTTTTGGAGAGAACTCTTAATTACCTCAAAACAGATGGAGTGAATTAAAAATAAAGCATTATTCAAGAACACAGGTCCAATTTGTGTTTACTCCTGGCTCTTTATTTAATAGTGAAATGCAATCAACTGCAGTTCTTGCAACATCACTTTAAGCTTCACTACGAAGAATTTGACCCTAAATCTACAAAAAAGTATAAGAATGCTATGTAGAAAGTCTTTATACCACTACGTTCAGTTTGGTGCAGGGGGAAATTATTGCTTTTAGCACAACAGCCAAGAGCAGGGCTTTTCTGTATTGCTCTGGAGACACCTGGTGTTCTGATGGGGGCATTGTGGACACAATCCAACAACCCTTCTGGCAAAACATCACTGCACTCCAACAACTTGCTATTTTGGATTCGATACCTGCCCTTGCCCCTCCCCACAACAACAACAACAAAATAAAATTCCAGCCAAATCACAAAACTAAATGTGAGTGTATGTTTCAGACTTGAGACTCCACAGCAATCTAGAAATGATGAGATGCTTCCTGCAAGATGTCTGCCTGAGAACAGGAATAAATAGAACTGCATCCCAATGTCCTGACATTCCACATTCTCCCTTCTTTTGCTATGGGTGCTGTAAACCAAACATAGCTAAATAAGTACAAGACTAACCGCAGGAAGAGCTTAAAAAGTAAGAACTGGTTTGTGTAGTTATCCTTAATTTAAGTCTGACAGAATCTGTGTATATATGAAGTAGATATAGTACATAAAAAGATAAAATATATAGAAAAACCTACCACAAAGGGAGTTGGTATTATATCAGAGAATAAATAAACTGGAACTCCCTGACTGATGAAGGTATTGGCAGCAAGTCTTGCAAACCTAAACAGGAAGAAAAGATACCTAAGGAATATACTCATTTTCTTACCAATTCATTTCCTAGAATTCACACCTTTCCCTCCTATCCTAATGCAACTACAAAATCCCAACAACAAACACCACCACTTACCAATATATCTCAATTATTAAGCAGACCCAATTGAAATATGTTCCCTCACTATTCCCAATAGACAAAGCAGAACTCTAAGAACTGGTCTGGCATAACCATGATGCATTTTTACCTGTGAAAATCCCACCCATTAATTCACTTTACAGAAAGAAAATACAGTTGAAGTAGATACAAAGCCATAATGGATCACACAAGGCATCTACAAAATACTAAATACAAAACCTAAAAGTACCTTTTGCTACTACCTCCACTGGAAAGATGAGCACGAGCATCAAATCCAATCACAACTCCTCTCTTTTTCAGGTCACTGAAATTCTTCTCAAGGTATCTGGAAAATCCCTGAAGACAACAACAAATCCACCTCAATAACCAGATCTTGATGTTTAATTTACCACAGTATTAAGATAATTGCTAAGATGCTGATGTCTTAGGAAGCTGAGCACACATAGTATCTCACTGAACTGCTCTGGGATTCAGCTTGTCCAGGACCAATAAACACCACAAAATACCAGAAACCTTCAATACCACAAACCTGGACAGCACCTATGTATTTTTTAAAATATCAGAACCAACTCCAGAAAGGAACAGGTAACACAATTAGTCTGAATTGCAGGTTTTGGGAAATGATTCTGCTGTCTTAGGTCTCACATGAGGAAGAGAATAGGTGGCCAGTGTTTCACCCTTAATAATGACATTTCTTTAGCACATGATACATCACCACTGCAGGCTACAGTAACTCAAGGTTCTGGGCTTTTTTCCCAAGTAGATCTACTTTAGGAGCTATGTATGTATACATACCTTCACCGCCTTTACAGAAATCCATGTCCAACATACACAAAGCTTAGCCAAATGTTGGCTACCTTTGGGATTACTTTGTAGTTGTTACAACAGCACTAAACTGTTACACTTGAGCTTAATTGCAGATGTGTATAAATTAAATTGCAAATCAAATACGGAAAGTTAACTTATTGTAATGGTTTAATAGTTTCTCTCTGCTTGTTTTCAGAGATCAACACTCAGCTAATAATTATAATTTACATTACTTCTGAAAACTGGAAGAACAGGAGACAACTTGTACTTCCATAGAACACTCATTTGTCTGCCATAAATGAGGCTCTTCCATTCATATACACAACCAGTTAAGTGAGATAAAATGCTGAACACAATACCTGGGTTGTCTGGATAATAGTCAAGTCATTCATGTGGGAAATCCCTGCTCCCATGGCAGCTCTGAGCCCTGCTGTGCCAAACTCCATCCGCGAGCCAAAGTATTTCTGCAGTTCTCCAGCATTTCCTTCCGCAAGCAGTTGTTTCACAATTGTGTAAGTTTTTGGATTCTGTTGACACAAAATTCAGATGTCCTAAATGAGGTTTTGTTTTATAAAACTGATTTTCTGTACCAGTCTCTGGGTTTCAGTACCAAAACATGGCACACAACTTCAATACCAAAATTCCTGCTTAATTTTAAATCTTAATTAAAAAGTCTTCTTAATTTTAAAGCAGTATAACTATTACTTATTTCAGATTTATCTCCTAAAGTGAACATGCTACCTTGACACCAATATCAATTGTGAGAGATATATACATCTCACAACTTGAGACGTTAAAAGATTTCCAAGATGTCTATTTTAATGTTTCCTATATTTACAAACAAAACAAACAAAAAGCAGTACATTCACAGTTCAGAGAATTTTCCTCATCACAACACAAGAATTACAGTAAACATTTAAGAAAGTAAGTTAAGCTGATTATTAAGAAATATTTGTTATTTTTATAGCACTATACATAGAGTTTAAAACAAATTAAATCATAACCTTGTCCTAAGACTAGCTAGCACCAGAGGCAGCAGCAAACACAAGCAGACTGGGCAGAAGATAATTTCCAGGATATTTACAGGTAATATGTGCTTATTTGTAAAAATAAGCACAACCCCAGGATGAAAGCCTAGAAACTACAGCAAAATGGAGACTGGAGAGTGGCAACAAAAGGGCCATGTCAGACTGCTTGAGAACAGTGAGGAGTTCCTAACTTTCTCGGCTTTCCTTGGTATACTGCTTCCACAGACTCTCTATTGTTACTAACTCTCCTTGTTTCCAGACCGACGGAATTAGCAAAATCCTGTATGCCTCAACTTCTCAATGTTAATAACACGAGACTTGTGAAGTTCAGAATTTGATTTCTTGAGAACTGATAGCCAAGAGGACAGATGGTAGGTGGCAGACTCCTGACAACAGGATTATCTGGAGAGGCAGGTTTCTCACTGCTTGAGTACACACACTTTACTCTGGAGCACAAAGATTATAATTTCCAAAGGGACACAAACTTTGATTTCCAGGCAATCAAGTGATCTCATAAAAGTCACAGACTTTACTATTTCCAGGATGACCTAGGTATGCTTACAGCAAGGAAAAGCATATCATCTTAGGCAAAAAGGAAAAAAAAATTTAACTGTAAAACCATGTGTCTTCTGCAGCTTCAGAAAATGCTGCAGAACACACAGAGGAGTAGGCATATGAGTAAGGTTGCATATAAAGGTATAAGCATTCTACACATCAAACTGAGACCAGAGTTGGGATGTCCTAACCACTGACTTGTGCACCCACTGCCACAGGACAAACAACATAGTTTAAATAAATACTTAAAAAGCTAAAGAGCCTTTGGAGCTAATGAGCAAACTGCATAATGCAGAATAAATGAAAGAATTTTTTTTTAAAAAAATTCAACTTCTTGAGTGCAATAAACAATTACATACCCCAGAATTACTAACTTCCAGTGCAAAAATTATCAATTTACCAGTTCAAGAATATTGTAACTGACACTTCCTTGTAGGCGGCTTGACACAATTATCTATTATTATTGAGTAATTATATTCTACAAGAATAAATATAATTCTATGTTGTTACAGAATATATAGGGCAGCATAACAATTCTGAGTTTAGGCTGTTTACAAGTTGATGTCAGGTTTTTGCTTTAACATCAGGCCTCTGTCTCATAGGTAAAGCCTGAATGACAACATTTGCATCCAGTTTTGTACACTGCCTAGTCACCTTTTCATTCCCCTGCGGGAGCTTTGTGCACACAAGTCATCTCTGAATACTGAAATGGGCATGTTTTTGGGTAGATACTACACGCATTTCTACAGGGGTTTGACAACTAGAAGCTGTAATGCCAATGCAGAAGGACAACAGGAGCATCCTCCAGCTCTCACAGCCAAGGAGTTTTTGTTTGTTGTTAGGAGAATTTCCCAGGTTTGGTATCTACTATGAAATTAGAGGGATCCTCCAGTTTTTTAAGTTTGGTTAAATGTACATCTTCAGGTGGCTGCCCAAATCTTTAGAGTTTCAGTATAAGTAATTTGCTAAAGAAAACTTGATTGCATTAATTGTTTTGGTTGTTCCACACTGCCTACCTCCACCCCACACCAAGTAATGGTAAAAGCCAGGCCAAGTCTGTTCAATACACCAGAAGGATTTTTCCAGAACTACTGTTATAATTGTTTATGGCTATATTCTCCTAAGAATCCACCCAATTATTTTTTGTGGAGAATGTTATGATGCCATTGTATGCAGCTAAGTAAAAAACTAATCTTGGCTTTGGCTTTTTCTTCTGCTTAAACAAACTCTTCACAGCATCTCAACGAAAAAAGGAACAAATTGTATCTGAAGGATGAAGTGCTGATTATTTCCTTTCTTACTTATTCTCTCAGGTTACACTTTTTCTACTCTCAAATTAAAACAGATGTGAGTATGGGAGTACCATTTTCTGTGAATACCATGGCAGGTGATTTAACACTAAGTTAATATCCACTAGAGCAATCACCTTGAACATCACCTGGTAACACTCGAGTTATTTACTTTAATCTACACTACAGGAAGACCCAAAGAGGTATTATCAGCAGAGGAGTTTCCACAAGGTTTTAGAGTAGAGGAAAAACTTCTGACTAAATAGATTTTATTTTTACTAAATCCAGAAGCTACCTTCCATTCACAATCCTATGACTGATAATAGAAAGAATGAAAAATATGCTATTACTGTAATGAATGGAGTGATGAAAACAACCTGGTAACAAGCACAAGTAATTGTCAGGTAGGTAGGAACTTACAGCTAGGTCAGCAGGACCACCAGCAGCCATAAGGGCTTGCTCTTGAAACTATTATTTTGTAAGAAATGTGGGGCTTATCATTGTTAAATATTAACTTATCTCTGCATGCCAAAAGGGAATCTCTTTTTTTTATATCAGAGTAAATGGACAAGGGTTATATCTGACTCTTTTGTTGCTCAATACAAACATGTAACAGCTCCCTGAGAAATTAAAATACATCACCATTTTTGAGCAATCAGCAATGGGTATTGCACACCAGTCAATTATTACTGAGTCAAAGACGCAAGTGTTAACAGAAGGCTAAACTTTCAAAAGCAAAGATGCTATAAGGGATACTGCATTAGATTTCCAGAGGATTTGAAAAAATAATCAGAATAACCAGTTGAAAAGCAAATTGTTACACAGAAGACAGGGATATAACTAATGCTGGTCAGGGAAATTATGCAAATAAGAGGCTCTTTAAAACCAAACTAATTTCTCAAAACCAATTAAACTGGGAAAAAAAAGGACACAAAAGCTGATTGCCATTTGATGTGATGCATCAGCATTTCTTAAAAGAGGACTAGTTTGGCACTGCTCTATCATTAATAAAACCAGAGCTAGGTAACTGGTCAGTGAAACAGCTGAACAATCTTTAATGAAGAATCACAACAAGCTTGAGGTGCTTCTAATGATGTCCTTTCGAACCTGGAAAGAATACTTAAAAAAAGAATTATTATATGTTTCCACTGATATTTTTGAAATAAGCAGAAGATGCCTTACCAAACAGGTATGTGTGCTGCACTAAACTCAGAGAGCACTGTAGAGTGCTGAGCCCAGGGGAGTCCCTTTAGTAGACCGAAGGGGGCAATGGCCAGTGTGTTCCAATACAGCCAATGAACAAATTATATGAATAGGGACATTAAAAATGCAAACCAAATATACCAATAGAGACCTGCATCTCAGTGGGACCTGCAGTAGCAAGCAACTACCTGAGCATTTCCAGAACACCACTACGGCAGGATGTTTCTTTAGATATGTGGAAAACAGAAACAAAAAGAAGAGTTTATTTCTGCTTATAGTGCTATCAAGACCAAAACTGAAGACAAAGTTAAGTCTCAACAGGAAGGGAAATAACACATGCTAAGATATTCCTAAGCAATAGCAGGAAAAGGGAGAAAAACCACAAAACCAGACAATACTGAAGATTCAGTACCTATTTTACTAACAGCGAAGAGCATTAAGCACTGGGTTACACCTGAAAAAATCAGGACTGGCCGCTTCTGCATTTCCTAGTGCTTCTGAAGTGAGCCCACACGTCTTTTCGAATCAATATTTTAGTAAACAAAAATTTGAAGGTACCAGGAGGTTTTCAACACTGAGACCGGTAACACGGCAATGTATGCTAGTCTTTAATAATTTAAGTCGGTCAACTGCCCTGCGACAGAAGCAGCTCGGAACAATACAGGCCCTTTTGGAAAAGACACTCAGTACAGCTAAAAGCCAGACTGAGAGACCAGCCGAGGGGGTTTCTAAACGAAAGCGGCGGCCGCTGCGGAGGTGACGGAGCCAGGCGGGGGGCGGCAGCGGAGGTCAGCCCCGCAGCCCTACCTGCGCCGGCCCCTCCGCGGGGCGAGAGGGGATGGATGGAGGGGTGGAGGGAGAGCACCCCTTTGTCAGAGAGCTCTGAAAGCAGAGCCAAAGGAGCAAACAGGTGCTTTTACCGCACCCCAAACCGGCACAATGCAACAACCGGGCGTCACTCCGTGCCTCCCGACNCACTGTTCGGCCGCGCGGCGGAGCGCAGCATCCCTCTCGGAGCCCCCCGCTGCCATCCCGCTGCTGCCCGAGCTGCCGCCGCTCCGCTCCTTCCCTCTTCCGGAGCGCGACCGCTCCGCTCCGCCCGCCGGGCCGCCCCACCTCCGCCCCGCCCGCCTGCCTGCCTGCCCGGGCCGGGGTCAGGGTCGGGGCTGGGGCCACGGCCGGATAGGGCGGCCCCGCCTCCGTCCGTCCCGCCCGCCGGGGCCGCGGTCGGGGCCTTTGCTCGGAATGTTGTCGTTCAGCGCCTGACATGCGGCGAGGGGTGCCCCGCCGCCGATGGCGCTGCCCGGGGCGAAGGCGAGTGCACAGCCGCGGCGGAGCTGCGGCTGCCGGCCCGGGGGAACGCCTGGCCCCGGCTCCCGTGCTGCGCCGAGCGGAGGAGGAGCGTTCCTAAATAACAGCGGGAAAATGCGGTGAACAGCACAGCCGCCTCCTCCGCAGCATGGCTGGCGAAAGAAAGTAGCGCAGTTGTTAGAAGTGTCACTTTCCGCCGGCATTGGACAAAGGCTACTGAAATTCCTGTTAAAAGTCAAGATAAATGAGAGATGAGCTCGAAAGCACTCTGATTTGGGATAGATTATAACTAGTTTATCTTTAAGTCCTTTCTGACCCAAAACGTTCTATGATTCTTTGATAAATTTTCATAGAAATAATGACTTGTACAGATATTTGAAAACCTTTCAAAGTTCCTTACTATATTACTAGAATGCATGTGAACAAAAGAAATGCTACACATAACTTGGAAGAATGTTAATGCACATCCTTCTGATATTCACTACTGATCAGTAAAAAAATTGTTAGGATACCCTTAAGGAAAAACTCCAAAATGAAACATCAGGGGAACCAAAGAATAAGAAAATCAGACAAAAATTATGTTGTTTGGCCGCGTTTGGAATCATCAGTTTTCCTGTCATTTTGATAACGGTCATATAACCCAGCTCCTCTGGCCTCTGCACCTCTATGGCTGAACACAAATCTGATCTCAGCTGCAAAATTTAAAAATAAAAAAAAGTTAACTGGATTTCAGTGAGGAAAATCGACTGTGTTCCTTCTGCCAGAATTAAAGAACTGGTTAATGTCTTCGAGCAATTATTGTAGCTTATAGCAGGGTCTTTGAGGGAAGCCTGAGCTGCCAAGATGCTGCTCTGTCTAAATAGTTCCTATAACTTAGCTTGTGTTTTGACTGGAATCCCCTGAAGATGCCATGATAAGCCACTTCAGCCAGGTTGATTTCTTACCATTTTTTTGGGAAAACATATAGTCCAGAGAACACTGAATCTTCTTTCTTGCCAAACAAGATTTCTGGCATCAGTTTCCCAAAGTACATGGGGAAACAGCAGTCTGATTGCTGTGGAGCTTCAGGGACAGGACATTCCAGAGGTTTCCACTACATTTAGCAGCCTCTGTCTGCAGCTGGGCTATACCAGGTGATGCACATCTGCAGGGAGATCCATAACGAGTGACTGGGATTTCCCTGTTTAACTCTGCAGTACAGGCTAAGGTAGGGGAAGATCCCTGAGAGTGGTACAGATGCAGAGTGTGTGTTTCAGGTGTTCTGAGACTGCTGAGCAATGCGAGGTCACTGAGAAGGTGCCATACAGGAGGAGCAGAGTAATTTGCCAGTGGTGTCTAGTCCTGAATCTGAAGTCCTGTGAGGGATATACCTATTAAGGCACTTTCCAAAAGTGCTTCAATGGGAGCAATTGGAGCATCCCATTTTCCCCAAGTTTAGAGTATGAAGCAAATGAGGAAGGGGCTGGATTTGTGGAATTGTTACTGAACTTCTACATGCTGCTAAAAGGCAGGAGAGATGTAACCATAGGAAAAAAACCAAAATTTGCTTATGTGAAGAATGTGAAGAATGTTACAGCCAATACAACACTGACTTTGTAAAGCACCATAACAAAGTATTGCCACTGCCTCAACTGAAGGAGGTGACAGATAGATGGAACATGTCCTCTTTCTCCGAAATGCCTGAGGCTGACCATAAATCAAGGAGGTTTCTTTCAGGATGTACAAAAATGGTTATCAGGATGCTTAACAGTGTAAGCGTAACAGTGTGAAAGCTTTCAACGTTCCTGTCTAGTACCTTCAAAGACAGATCTGAACAGAGTAGCCAGAACCATATAACTTGAAAAGAGCAAGAATGCTGAAAAATCCATGATCTAATAACACCAGAAGAGGGTAAAAAAAAATAGCTCACTGCTGCTCTAACAAAAAACAGAACCCAAATCATAGACCAACCCCTAACCCAAGAACCCGAACACTAACACTGTAACTCTAACCCAAGCAATAATACTATTTCTAACCACTAATGTTAACCATAAACCAAACCCTAACCCTGACCTCGAAACCTTAACCTAACCAAACTCTAACCTTAATGCTACTCTAAACTCTAACCCTAACCTGAACATTAATGCTAACACTAACTAAAAAGCTCCCCCTAAACCTAAAACTAACCCTAACCAGAACTCTAATTCTAACGCTAACACTAATTCTAACTCTAAACTTAATCCTAAAAGCCTAACTCTAAGTCTAACCCTAAAACTCTAACCCTAACCTTTACTGCTGCCTGCAGTTGCTGCTGTGACAAACACAGTTTTTCATGAAAACAATACAGTGTAAATTACTTCCAAATCCCACAGAATTTAACAATGAGATCCTTCCCAGTGATTCTTTCAAACAGTGAGTTTCCAAGAAAAAAATTGAAAACCCAACGGTATTTCATAAGAATCCCTAGATACTGAGTTGGAGAAAAGCTGGTTGACTACATGTTAAAAATCAGATACAACTGAGACATAAAGCATGATGGGTTTTTTCCGTTTATTTTCCTCCAGCTGTTACCAAACCCAACTGAAATTGACAAAACAAAACTGAAAAAACCCAATGAATAAACCAAGGAAATTTGCTGACTTTATACTCTTTTTTTGGAACTTAAAGTACTGTGCCTTAAGTTAATTGAATCTTGTTTGAAACAGGTGGAATCACTACTAAATTCAAATTAATGAATTTGATTTCGGAGTGGGGTACTTTGTGGAGCACGTAAAGCATCTCTCTTGACCTACACTTACTGAAAAGTTTCAGATGAATATTGAATGTTATAACTTGGGTTCAGTGTGGCTGCAGCTGCACAGGCTTTTCACACCAAGTATGAACTAAATGGCATTTGTCTGTTAGCTATGTTAGGCTTTAGCCATAACACCACAGCACTAAATTGCTTTATTTAACTTGCAGAAAGGAAGAGCAATGAATGCATCAATGGTGCTCATCAATACCTTCAGTCAAGTTTTTAATTTTATGTTATTGACAATTATATGTTGTACAGAGGGATTTTACCAAAGTATATAAATACCTGGAGGGAGGATGCAAAGGGAATGGAGCCCTTTGCAGTGGTGCTCACTGACAGGACAAGAGGCACAAACTGAAACAGAGGAGGTTCCAGGTGAACATTAGGAAATATTTTTTCACTGTGATGGTGACTGAGCACTGACACAGGTTGCTTAAGGAGGTTTTGGAGTCTTCTTCTTTGTAAGTATGTGGGTCTTGAGCCAGGAAGTTTGACCAAATGACCTCCAGAGGTCTTCTCCAATCTCAACCATTCTGTGAATCTGAGATGTTGATACATTCTGTAATACATGAGATGTTGTATGTTCTGATAAGGAACCTAAGTTTTTCATTGCTGACTTCTGCATTGTTGTGATACAGCTGTAGCGAAAATTTGTGAAATGCTAACAGAAAGTGAATATCACAACCAGTGATATTTTCTTGTTGTATGCACAGATATTACATTTAAACTCTTCTACCCAGTTCCCCTATTTTCAGTATGCTTTTAGTGCATGATCTTTCTCCATTTGCAGCCAACTGGGACATAACAATTGCTATTTGTGGTACCTACAGAAAAGAAAGGATTAAGAATTATAGCATATTACTGATAACAAAGTTAGCTTTGAGTTCTCAGAGCTTAAACTGCATACTTGTCTTAGCTCCACTACTTCAAGCAGTCTGAAAATTTAAAGGTATTTTAAAAGTTTTCACTTTCATCACTAGTTTGGAATACTATTAGAAGGCAGGAGAGAAAAAAAGCTTTGATTCTACAGCACAGATTAACTGGGAAACTCTTCTGAGCACATTTCAGAGCACATTTCAAGAAGCACACACATTTCAAAAGCACATCCTCAGAAGAGGATGTTGTCTTAAATAAAGCACTGTTCTTGTAATCTGATGAGAGGGGAGGGGGAAGCTAGGGAAGAAAAGGAAGGATGTGGTGGATATTGTATTCCTGGCTTGAATTTCAGTATTTGTTTTCCACTTCTGTTTTCTACCAGCTAACCCAAGGATGTGTTGGATTATATTACATTTCCTTTTGGAAATTATTTCTCCATTGTTTATCGTAAACTCCTTGTTCACAACTGAAAGTCTTTCATAATTTCCACTGTTTGGCATAAACTCCTGTTCTCTGGTAGGCAGGCAGATCTTGGATCTGGTGGCAGCAGAACTAGTAAAACGTGTTTTTTCTGTCTTGTTCTAGACTGCATCCAGTTTCTAGGTTCAAGGATGAATTAACTTACGTTTGTTCAACAGATAGGACAAAGTCAGAGCTAATGCCAGTTCTCTTCAAGTATATTTTGGACTGCTGCCCTTCTCTTAGATGTTGCTTCACATTTAAAGACCAAAAAAGCAAGCTGAAGTGAAAAATAAAATTGGTCTGACTAATAAATACATGATCTTGAACTCATCCCTTGTGCAAATGATTCAAATTATGCTGTGACAAAAAGAAACATTTGATGTTGTGGTTTCACAGAATTCAAGAGTAATATGTGTGGTTTATTTTGGCCCAATTCCTTTATGAAAGAAGTGAGTGGGGTACATTATTTTTATATATGTCGTTCAGTTTTGTTGTAATTAAACTTTTTCCCTCCCTAGGTAATTTTCTGGATACCTAGGCAGATTTACCAGGCCTACAACTTGATTTGAATGACACCGTGCTGCCTGTTACAGAACTGGGATCAAGAGGGATTCTGACAGTTCTCTTACCCTAAGTTAAGGAAAGCTTTCCTTAACCAGGAGTAGTTATCCAGAGTAGAAGTTAAAAAAATCTAAACTGCTTGCAGCATAAATATACTGGTTAGATATTTGCCTTAACAACAATAAGTTATGAGGATTATAGACAAGTTTCCCAAAAATGTTAAGCTTCTAAATCCAACTTCAGACTTCTAAGCAAAGCTGTTTCTCAAAAGTGCTGAACCTGCAGCAGTTCCCATTGAATGTTCAGGCTTGTAAATGCATGGCTGAGAGGCACAATGGCACTATCAAAGGGGGAAGGTGGTTTCTTTAAAAAAAACGGCACAGTATGCTTTTATAACATAAAAGCATACTGCTTTTATAGCTACATATATTTTATACAGCTACACTCCATAGTTTACACCGCTGAAGCTGAAATATTTGTTTTACAGACAGTGAAAGATTTATCTGATGTCCTATTGATGGAGGAAATACCATCTAAAATATGGAAAGTTAGTAGGGGAACATTTCTGTTAGCTGCTCTAAGAAGGTAACACTAAATGCCCTATGTTGTTTTTTGAATAAATTTAGAAAATATTCAATTAAGGAACCGACTTAAAAGATGTAGCATCTTGTTAATGCAGATTATTTACTCTTGGTTGAGGAGATAAAGCAAATGCTACTGAAACCATACAAGAACTAAATGAAAGGCTATACTGAGAAATTTGTACAGCAGGTCTTAAAATGACCTCAGACAACTTGGAAATTGCACTACAGTATACTTTTTAAACATCTTCATTTTTAAAAGTCACAAAGTTTTAATTAAAATGAAGCAGAATAATTAAAATCCCCCAAAACCCAAGTTCTTCCAAAACTGAGTTCAGGCTTCATGCAATGATTTAATGAGCACAGGCTCCCCTCTCGCGGTCATAGCAGGAATAACCACCGAGGTCATCTGCTCTAAACTGAGCTGGAGCTGTGTCCACGGACCACCTTACAAAAAATTCCTCACGTTTCTGCCAGATAAGAATTGTTTGATAATGTAGTGTTAGTCTTCCCGTAATTTGGGGCAGGAGTTCCCTCTCCTTGTCTTTAGATTTAGACAATTGAAAATGAATGTCAGTGAATAAAAAATATCTGCACTTTTTCTTATGTTTCTACAATATTCCTGTTTCCAGAGTGTTCCAGTATCAAGCAATTAAAAGAAATACTGAGAATGTAACAGGAGTGCCATGCATCGAGAAAACTACCATCTTTCCCATATACAGTTTTGCATAAAACTTAAAGTTGCATTGAACTACATTTTACTTTCTGAAGTCCTATTGTTAATATATAGAAAAGTTAAGTAAATTATCATAGTGATACATATTAGTAAAGACTGTGAAACTTCACTACGGGCCTAAGGGGTTTCTTTTTCTTTCTACATTCCCCGGCCAAATTGTTGAAAGGCATTAATGTTGCCACCTCTGAGAACAATTTGCTTCTGTAACCATTCCTGTATTAATAATTTTTTTCTGGTGTCATGTGTGTGCTTGGTAAATGCAAATATTACTCTAGATATTTGGCTTGATGCCCTCACTGCTTTAGAAATTGTTTTGAGATTGGCTTTCTGATTAGCATAATCATGCTCATTTTTATTCTTGGTTTACTTGCCAAATACTCAAAGTTACTTCCTGCTTGTTCATACTTTGTAGCTGATAGGTTAGCCATAGGATGCTTGTTTTTCATGGCAAGATGGCAGTGATACATGATTAAAAGAAGTAGTAGTGTAATGCCTTGCAATTTTACCCCAAGTTCTAGAATCAAAATGTGCTGAAAAGGTTTGAACATGTTTGATTTAAAGTACAATTTCTTTCTTACAACAATAACAGCTTCATAACACCACCAACAGTAATTATCTCTTTGCAAACAAGCAATTAATAATATTTTCTCCCTCCAGCACAATTACCTGATACCAGTAACAAACATTTGACTTTGTCCAGGGATGTATGAGCACCATATAATTAGAGCTATATTAGGAATCGATAGTTCATAGTGTAGTGCTTTGGATCATATGGCAACCAAACCTTAAAAAAAGATGAGTTAAAAAAAAAAAAAAAGTGTACAAAAGCTTTACTCTTGAGGAAGGAAAACAGTCAATATAGTAAAAGGTTCTTGCAGATGGAGATGGCTAGCACAAAAAGAAGAATTCTGAGTATAATTCTTGGGAAGCCTGAAGTTTGTTTGAAATATCTTAGGAAAATTTGACATGGATGATGTGGTACAAAACCAGCACTATAGAAACCCTTCTGCACAAGCTCTGCAAAGGGAGCAATATTATCCATACTGAAGGACTATCTTTTCTAGTTGTGTTAAAATCAGATTTTTCTTTAGAATATCTGTCTGGGTCTGAAGCAGTATTAACTTTCCACTAGAAGATGCATCATTTTTTATCAGAAAAAAGAGAAAAGCGTTTGTCAAGTGAGAAGGCTGTTAGTTAGGAAGATACAGAATTATCATAGTAAGAAACATAAAAACAAACGGTTATATATAGTTGATAGTTGTGGGCACAAATTTAAAGCTTTCATTAATCTCAGATCACCCAAGCCATCTCTGCTTGAGAAAGCATTTATTGCCCCTTTGGTAGTCAGCTAAGAGGCCAGGATGGCTTGGTGGCACTACAGCCTGCTTAGTAACATGGAAGGGCCCAAATCTGGTGACTTGTAGACAGATTACAACTGCCATTCAAACCCTCTTTGGTGAATGACCTCTCGGTATTGTGCGCCAATGACAAGAGAGAGACCAAAGTTTCTGTAAATGCCAGCTAATGAGAGGACTATATTGAATGATAAAGCTATATCATACATTCTGAATCCTGGTATTTCAGTCGTCTAGCATTACTTTAATAGTATATACTGCCTGTGTATTGTAATACAATATCATTGCGTAGGAGACTGCACAATTTCCTCTGTAGATGTAAATATTTTCTGGAACAAAGTCTTCCTGACAAAAACACCATTAAAGAATTCTCAAATAATTCAGTGTAAATAAGTCAAGATTATACTTTACTATAAAGAGTTGCTTTAAAGCAATAACCTATCTTATAAATTAAAAAGATTAATATGTATGAAGTTAACTGGAAGAATAAATCCCGTATATAGCTAATAACATATTGACTCATTGCCACTGTGGGCAAGCATGCTGTGCAGGCACAGACAATCGTTTACATCTTTCTGTAAGATATTTCTGCACATCTTTTTCATACTACTGACAGAGTAATGTGTGAACTCAGCCATGTGCCAGATAAACTGTCAGCAAGAAGACTTGCTGAATGCACTAACTTATGAGCTGAAATGATTAAATAGAGCATTCAGCTCAAGCTTCATAACCAAAGCACATAAATACACAGAGAGACACAAGTTACTCAGTTTCCCATGCTACAAATTTTGAATCATGCAGTAGCTGAAGTTTTCATAGCATATCTCCAAATGCGTGGGACATAAATTTCGGGGGCTCACATGCTCTTATTTACCTCCCTCCCTCTCATAACATATGATCGTAGCATTTTATACAGCAAGTAACAGCAAATTTATACAGCACTAAAAGACTTATACATAGCAATCTAACAGTAAAAAGATTGTGTGATTTGCTATCTTTTAAAATTAGGTTGCAATCTTTTCCACAAGAACCCTAAGGAATGGAAATTCAGCAAGTGCTGTTGAATATGTAAACATCACTTTTAAGCATGTGTGCAAGGGTGCAGATGGTTTGAGGCTGTTCTGATAGTCAGTTGCCTTGTTCCATAGTGTGTTTGGTCTGGATGAACACCTATGGATCTCAACTGTGAATCACCTCATAGACAGAAATGTATTTAAGGGCAAACCTTGCTTATTCATACAGAAGCAAGTTTCCCCCCCTCAAAATTAAATAACATAATTAGACATTGGATAGCAGCAGCTGTTCTAACTACAGAATGACCAATACATCGCTTTTATTCCCAACCACTTCTTCCCTCCCTACAGAGCTGCATTTTTTGATTTATTTTGCTGCCCATTATCTCTTAAAGTCAATATATTTAAAAATAGCACTTCAAAAGGGATCCTGATTCTGAGGTAAAGCTCTCCCTCATACTGCTCCCTTTCATCCAGGATCCTAAATATTAGCAGATCTATATATTTCTCTTTATTATGTCTGAGAATGCTTCTTGCTGAGACCTTCCTCTGTGCTACTCTGCCAGAAGCAGAAGTTTACATCTAAGCATTCTTTAGGGCACAGTTTTAGCAAAAACATTACTAATTACTAGTATTACTAGTATACTAGTAATAATTACTAGTATTATCACTTCCTCACTTCTTTCCATTTTCTATGTTATTTTATTTTAAACAGCAAACTGTACTCTGCCTCTCCCCTTTCCCAAGAAACCCATTTTGGTAGCATCTTCATATTGGTGGCAGTATGAAGATGCTACCTTTTACCGACAATAAAGATAACACCATCAGGCTATACACAGGACTGAAGAGGTAAAATATAATCACACTGGTCCATACAAAGGTGTAGTGATTTTTCTTAAGGTACTGTAGTACAGGACAAACAGTAAGCATAAAGCAACATAGTAAGTTTGCAGCACAGCTAAAACTTTGTAATAATCTAGATAGACAGACTATAAAGAGTCATCACAATGTACAAGTTTCATCCAGTACTCCAGGTCCAGAGCTTTGACTTCCAGGACTTCTGAGCAATTTTAAATTTTAGTATAATATTGCAAGTTTTAATATTTCTCATTCTCTATGCTTTTATGTACTGAAGAAAAGAATTGGGTAACATTTTTTGATCATGCTTTTCTGGAATAAAGGTAGAGATTTTTCTTGATGGTCAAGGTTTACATTGAAGACAAAGTTCAGTCTTACATGCTCGCTCTTAGCTGAGAGCCATCACACTTCTGAAAATACATGAAATATCTTCATTTTGTTGCCTATTAATGACAGTAAAATTGCAATTGGAGCTCTAGACAAGCAAATGTGGCAGCTCTTGGCTTAGAAGCTTAGTCTGATGTGAACGTGATACAAACACGGAAGATAGCAAAACAGACGTATCTGAAGTCCTGTGAGAATTCCAATGAAAACTGACTAACTTTGCAGGGTAATGAACAATAGAGAGGCCTCCAAACAAAAATGCCTTCTTTCCTCCCTGACTCTGAAGTGACCTGAAATTAAATCTTGCCTTATGTTGTCTATGCTTCCAGGAAATTAAAGTTTACCAGCTAAATTCTATTGAAGTAACTTATTTACCTGACAGAAGCTCCCCAGGGAAACAATAAGCCATGTTTTGTATTTCGCATTTACTGTAAGACTTTGGAGCTATTTAGGATCCTCCCATGTTGCTGTGATGTCTTAGAGGCTCTCAGTAGGTCAGCCAGCACTGAAGCACCAAATACAATGTCAACATCGCTGTTAAACACATGAAGAACTGTTAACTGTCAAAGAAAAGAGAATATATTGACCATGAAACAAACTAGCAAACAAAGAAACCCTTCTGCATCATTATTTGGAATATTTCCAGGTATAGACATTTGACCAGACAGACTGATATAAACCTACAAAAGTCAGAAAATGGAAAAAAAGGTTGAGAGAAAGTGAGGACTGAATGACACAAAATCCCAGATTTCTCCAGAGAATGATCCACTATACATGGGCTTTCTGTTAATCATCCACTGGAAATATTACAGCCCTTGGAAGACAGAAAAAAACAGCAATATAAGCTTTACTTATCTGTAAAACGGGGGAGGGATAACACAACAATGCACAGAGGAGCAGAAGTAATCCCTCTTCCCATCATATCCAGCATTCTAAATCAACCTGAAAATACTACTATCTCTTACTTGAAAAGACATGTAAGCAGCTATCTGTGTGACAGGCAAGGATCACATGCCAATATTTCCTCAGATGATTCAACCACAAGTTCTTGGTGTGACTATATTGGAGTTGGTAACCTTAGCAGCTGTTAAAATAGATCTGTGTTCCTATTTTAAGGTGCAGAGCTCCTTGCCCTGCAATGCTCAGCTGAACTGATCTAGATACCCAGCCTTATTTATGTGCTGCCTAACTCCAGAAGCAGCTGTGGACTTTTTGACTAGAAAGTAGATCAGTCAGACGTCCTCTGAAAGAGGACCCTTTCAAAAGTCACAAAGCTAAACCAGTAAGGGATGTAATGAAGAAACAAGCATGCAATCAGCATCTCCCCTCCTTTGCTAAAGCAGAAAATTTGGCTTCAAAAAACCCGATTTCACTGAATCACTCCCAAGTTTTGTTCTCATCTATTCTCATGGGTCCCCTCAAACACATTGTAATGTTTCCACACCAGCTTTAGCAATGACGACACTGACAGTGTGCCCATTATTCCTCTCTTGTTCCCCTTCCTACTGTTCTCATCACATCTCTGTTTTTTTTCCAGCCCTATCACTGGTCCCACATGAATCAGTAAAATTTATCAGTACAATTTGGCTCCAAAGAGCAAACAGTTATTCAAACTACTTCTTAATCTTTGCTAGACTTCTGCTGCTTTTCAATTATAAACTGCATTAAAGGCAGAGTAAAAAGCTGCACTGTGTTCAACCACAAATGTGCATCTGTGGCAAATGCCAATCCACTAACCTCTCTTCATCTGATACAGAAGTTACTCTGAGCTGTCCAAGGGGCTGATCCTCCTCCTGCTCCTTCTGACAACTGATCTGGCAGAAAGGCAGAAGGAACAGCTGAGAGGGAAGCAGCATGAAGTACCCACACTAAGTGTATGGACTGTTAGTATGTGATGTTTTTTTCTCTCAGTGGAACTTACAACACTATTTGAGTTGGATTTCTGTTTTCTAAAGGGTATTTCATATTTTAAAGGGGAGGAAGATCCTCTTGTCAGAGTTCCTTGCAGTAGAGGATTAAGTGAAGGATCTGACTACAGCAGCACTGTTTCGATCTGGCTTGCATGTAGGGACAAACATCAATGGGAAAAAAAAGCCTTTGCATTCTTTTCAGTCAAAACATTTTGAACTCAAGAAATGTGAAAATATTCAGCAAGACCTTACCTTTATCAGAGGATCTCAATAGCTGAGACAAGGTTACATTTTATAAACATCAGGTGGAATTCCTGAGTATGGCTCCTATTTGTACTGTGCTATCACTAGAAGCAAATATTTGGAGATACAAAGCCTTTTGTTGACTTAACACTCTTGAAGGATGCTAGGGAATAATTTAGATGTTTATTTTAGAAGGATGAATAAAGGTCAAATGAATCCTTAGGAAAAAATCCCTTGTACAGTATACTGCCTATATATTTCCTGTGAAGTGATTGAATAATCTTTTTACCTAACACAATTCTAGGTGAAAATATCTCTTTATAATATATTATACATTATACATATGATAGAGATCTATATCATACAGATAATATAGAGAGATGTGTTTTGTCAGTCTAGGTTCTAATATAACTTTAGGCAATGACTCTCCCGAGGAAGTCTGGGTTACACACTGCTCCTGGAAAAATGATTATTAAGGTTATGATTATTGCAGGTTAGTGTTTGGTGTACATAATGATTCATTAAAAAATAAAATCCTTTATAAGTCTGTCTCATCTTAATGTATTAATATTATTTGCAGTATTCTGAGATAATGCTTTGCAAACCTAGGCTGATTATAATGTAGTTCTGTTTGCATATTTTCATTCCTGCCCCCATTTCCATTAGAAAATGCTCACTCAAGAAGAAACTGATTTGTTTATATCCTACATATATACTGGGGTTTTTCCTGGAAATACAAAGCAAAAACACTTTATAGGAAACACTTAACTTAGCATAAAGTCAAATATTTAATTGAAACTATTATTAAGGAAAAATGAATGATAAACTATGGAGGAGTTTTTTTACCATCTTTTCCAGTAGTCCAGCATTTACTATGTTCTCCCAGAATCCTGAAACTATGTATTCTGACAATGTATTAAATCATCAAACTACGTAATGTTTTGAGACTTAGATGCTGTTTGAAGTATTAAAAGTTTTCAAACAATCATCGTGGTAGCAGTAAAAAAGGACGATTACTCTTTATCTTTGTGATTAGGACACAAGGTACTGCTGACTATAGTTTCTGTTGCTCTAAAGATTTGTCTGGTTGTACAAAGCAGAACAGCATCCACAGTTGAGAAACAGCAGAAAACCTCAGCTTTCACAACCCTTTGACTAAGACACTGTTTAGCAAAGCAGGACCTATGGATCTTTGTTCTTTTAGTTCCAGAAGGGAATCAAACAACTTTTGAACATCTGAAAAGAAGGCTAACACTGGGCTTTTTGATTAAAACATGTCTCCTCCCTCTGCAAACATGGGAGCCTGTTCCCACTTCCTGCAGAATGTTTTTTCTGTTATTATACTGTAACAAGTTTGACTGCATTTAATAAAGTTCGGAAATACCTGAAATCATATATTTTAATTAAATTTACTATTATTCACCCTTGCCCTCCCCTCCCATCAGCCTAGGCAAGAAAATGTAACTTGCTAAGACTTGATATGCATGGGCACATCCTAACCAAAAAAATACATTCATCTACAAGATGACTTTATTATTAATTAAATTATCACACATACCTATTAAAATCCTGTAAAAGATATTTGTCTCAAATCCTACAGCAAGAGCAGTTGATACAGGCAGGGTAACCAGGACACTTAACCAGACCATACATCCCACACAAAAAATGGAAGATCAGCAGCTCCTTTATCTCCTGTTGTTTGAGAACACAACCTGCTTGTTTCTTTTTTAAAAAAAACACACTGCCATCTGGTAACAAAATTATCGTTGAAGTGCAGTTTGTATTGAAGTTAATTATTGCAGTTTTTGAAAGTATGACACTAAAGATCGGTGAGCTCTAAAATAGTATTAATTTAACCAGGGCAGGACCAGATTTGTGATGTTCAGTGAGAGGCACCAGGATTTTTTCTTATTGCCAGAAGGTCCTCTTCAAAAAACCACAGAGCTGGAGCCCATTTTGCATGTGGAGCCTTATACTCCTTCCCAAGAGACTCTGAGCATTCCTGCTGGCCTTTGGCACCACTTGTTTCCTGATTATAATTTTTTCTATCATCAGTGAGAACTCTAATCAATTTAAAGAAAACAAAATAGAAGATTAATATATAGATAATACATTGCTGGGAAAACTGGGACTTCTCAGAATTATATATCTTACCTTTTTAAAGCTGTCACAAACATTGTTAATGAGCTATTAAAGCAAAAAATAATCCGGTTTAATCATGGTTCGGATGTCAGCTTTGTCCTTAAATGAAAAAGAAAAATCTGTCCAAATATTCTAAGTTCGCGTCATCAGGAAATATTATTTCCTGAGCAGATTTAAGAAGCTTCTCCTACCACTGACTTTTCTCTAGACTCTTGTCCACCCACCTCTCCTGCCTCCATCTATTCCTTGATTCCCTCTCAGGCTTCAAAACTGAATCAACTCCTGAATCAACGTTCAGCTCCACATTCTCGGGCAGTTTATCCAACAAAGTCTGTGCATAAGAAATCAGCTATGATTTCAGTCAATTTTTGTCAGTAAACTAGTTTGTGTCTTCCAGAGAAAAAGAGCTAGTGCAAGATGTTACCTTTTCCCAGTAATCACATTATTTTAGGAAATCCCCAAATAGTACTCAGCACACTACATTTAATAAGCATCCATTCAGCCATGTCCACTTTATACCTTACTGAATTCAAGCTTTTATATTTTTCTACATTTATTAGTGTACAACTGCTTTAAAGTATTCTCCGTCGTGACCTACCAGGGATTATACATATAAATAGAAACAGTGTTGTGAAAACAGTAAACTGGAATTCAGATCAAATCTTTTCCCTCTCCTACAGCTTTTCAGTCTGTTTGTGGCTTCTTATCTAAAGAGTTTCATATCAAAAGCAGTGGAAATAAACAGGTCCAACAAGATTTGAGGTTTATCTCAACAGATCTATTCTTCACTAAGTTTTAAACCGAACTCCTTGCATGCAAACTTGGTGAATCATATTTGCATAACGCAGAGTGTTCTGAAATCTCAGAGGAAATAAAGGCTGCCCTTACTAAGACTTTAAATTTTAATTTAGTGATTATGTACTTGGCTTCAGGCTTTTACCTACACTACATATTCACACTTAAGGAGATTAAATGTGGCAGCTAATAGTTTGGTCAACCAACATGAGAAATTTAATCATATCAGGTTTACAGATCACTTTCTTGACCTTCATCCTCTGTAAATGTATGAGGAACTGTTACTGCAGTAGTGTGTCTTTTATTTTACAGTGATAGTTTCAGCCTCAGTATTATTTTCAAGGAATGTGCTATTCCACCTGCACAGCCAGCAGGCTCAAATTAAAGCAAGACTTGTTATGACCCTCCAGCATAGTAACTGAAGCACTTAAGGCATCTGCTAGAGTTCTCTTGGAGGTCTACATCTTTTTTTTCCCCAGTTCATAATTCCTAGAAGTAGATTCTAAATTTTCTGGAGAATACTGCTTATGAGTAATGAAGAAGTAGAAAGTAGCTTCTGAATTGAGGATTGAGAAACTGACTAGACAGCGTAGAGCCAAGTGTAAATGCTGCTGACAGACTAGGACCAAATCTTGAGATGGGAATACCAAACAGATGTATTTATGCCATATCTCTTTGCTAGTTCACTGTCATTACCTTCTCTTAGCCTGGTTGTTGTTATGAATACAATCTTCATCAGATTATTTAATAAAGCTGGATGTGGCATAATCTGCACAAGTTACTGCTGTTTGGGTACCTTTTTTTTTACTCTTATATCAGACTCGTATGGAAAAATAACCAAAATGCAATTGGTTTAACATTAGCTTTTTATACATTAAAAAAACACCAACTAGACAAACAGCTCCAAAAAATCATAAGGGAGCAAAAGCAGTACAAAGATAATTTTAAAAGAGTCCATGGTAAGCATATTTGCCATAACTAATCACTTCTTACAGTGATTTAACTACTATCTCTCATATGGTGCTAGAGACAGTTGGAGAGAGAGGACTTCTTTATAAGGTTTGATCTATAAAAAAGCAAGAAAAGACTGCCAAGCAGTCAATTTTTAACAAAGAGCAAATCTCTTTGCTGCATTTGGATAGAGTCCCTCCAGAATTATTACATGGAAACTTGATAAATATTTATATTTTACAAATTACTTTGTTACTCTCCTTTTCAAATAAATTTACTACTATCTTCTTGCAGGATAGGCAGTTTGTTATTGATGATAAAATTTCAGAAGCTAAGGAGATTTATTTCAAATTGTATCAGAGGTTTTGAGCATTAAAAATAATTTAACTTGAAATTCAACTTTCAATTAGAAATTCTGTTTTCCTTAATACGAACAGGGATAGAGAAGAGAAGGAAAACAAGTATCTTCAAACTGGCTACATAAAACAAATCAACAGGATTTGGTTAATTAGAATAGCCAAGATTTTTAATTTGTACTGATCTTTTTGCTAGTTCTGGGAAGTAGAAAGCATCTGCAATGCAACACACACTGCCAGTCTGCCCTGGGCAGAAGCTGGGGAGTGACTCCACTCACAAGTACTTCCTGCCCTGCTTCACGCAGCCATGCAAAGTCACTGAAGAACCAAGAAATGGTTCCAAGCTTCCACATGTCTCCAGGCATTCCTCCTGCTTCCCTCTTTGCTGAAATGAAAAAGCAATCTTCCTCAGTTACTTTTTTACTTCCATTTATCAATGTTGCCAAAATTTAATATTAGAGTTGAATCAAAATATTAATAGAATACTTCCAGATTTCCTTTATGTACATATATAGCTTTAGGCATGCAGAGTTGTGAACGTGCTCTTTGTAATAAGGCCCCTAATAAAGCCAATCCCTTCATGCTTTGTCACTGCACACAATACTACTGAGCTTTCTTCAGTTTTCCAACCCTAGTACTATTGTTGAATTCCTCAGTGACTACTTGTCCAGCTATGACAAATTCAAACTCCATCAGATTAATTCATAATAATGTATGAATGGGGAATAGGAACCAGTGGATTTTGGCTTCATTATTGTAGACTTTTGCTTCACTTTTAATTTACTTAAGCATCACAATATAAAATATTAATATAGTATGTACGTGCTGATTTTCACTTGGTAACTATAGTGTGATAATCCTTAACAAATGTGACAGCATAAACCCAGGAAAGAGCTGTCATGTGCAGGGACTTGATCTACTTTGTGCTGCATCAGTTTCTGCCTCTACCCCACCCCAAGCAAGACCCTGTGCACATTGGTGATTCATAATATGGTTCTCCACAAAACCACTAATCTTCTTTCACAACTCCTTTCAGCCTAGGAGGCACTTTGTTGTTTTCTTGTGATCTCCTTGTCAAACTCAGAAGCTGCTCAAGATCCTCTCTTTCCTCTATGTTCCAAATAACAGATCTAATAACATGCAACTGCTTATATTCCACTAAAGCCCAAAAGCTGTTCATTAATTTAGGAAGCACCTGAGCTTCCTAAGAGCCATAGCATAAACTTTGAAGTCTCCCAAGGCATTGAAGACATACATTTGGTTTGAAGTTTAGGACCAAGCTAATTGCATATCATGCCTAAACCTGGTTAGCATCCAGAACACCAATATTCTCCTTTAGTCCCCTGAGGAAAGCTCTATCTACCAGGCACTCCAGGGGAACACCTATTGAGTATTAAGAGGAACTGGCATCTCAGGAGATGTAATGGCAACCACAACAATTTGAAGAATTAAAGCTAATTGCACCACTTCCCTCTTTATACCCTACCACAACTACTGTAACGTTAAGGGTTGGCATCCTGTAGGGGTGTGCTAGGCTCCAATTCTGGTTTCCAATCTTTTTTTTCAATCCACATGCAAATGATTGTAAAGTATTGGCTCTGTCCTTCGGACAGCATCAATAATCTTACTCTCTTCTTCTCTGGCAAGTAGAACCAAGTCTAGTTTTGGGAAGGGACCTTAAAGATCTTGTAGTTCCAACCCCTCTGCCATTGGCAGGGAACACACGCCTTCCACTAGGCCAGGTCACCCATTACCAATACCTTTCAGCAATGCTTTAACTTTTATATTGAGAAACAGCTGCTTGCTGGGCAAAGTAGAAAGAACTAATTAGGAATCTAGCTTTTATATAGCTTTCTGGGAGTGTTCTTAACCACTTCTCTATCACTAATATAACTCTATAACTAATATAGCTACTTCGAGTCAGAGGTACCATTTCCAATTGTTGTGGTTTAATTCTACTAGGCAGCTAAGCACTACACAGCCAAATGCGGAACACCAAGGTGGGTTATGCTGTCTGGGTCTCTGAATTTTATTTTTTAATGTATAATTTTCCACAAACAAATACACAAGGTTTTCTAGTTTTAAGACTGTAGATACACATACTAGGAAGGTGTCAAGTCCTACAGAGATTTATAATTGCTTTTTATGAAGAAGGAATTGAGCTTATGAATATATAAAACAAAAGTCTGTAAGAAAAGCAATTATTAAACTTGAGTTTTATAACTACCTAATACCTTCTCATTAAATTATTTTCCTTCTTCCTTATCATCCCAGCTCCTGAAGTCTGTTTTTTTTTAACATTTCTACTTTATTATTTTGCTCATTCTGATCTGTAAAGTAAACCATGTCACATGAATTACCACTCCCAAAGAGTGCTTCTTTGATGCATATAAGTGTTTTAAATACTGTTGGCATTTGGATGCAGCTTTAAAATGTTTTGGAAGTATTTTGCCTTGAATATACAGATAGTACATACAAAGAATGCTTGTAGAAAAGATGCTCAGAAAACAGTCTTAAATGTGATTCGAGAAATAAAACTGAGCAATCAAGTTATGTGGGAATATGTATAATTTGAGTTTCAAAGGGAATTTCAAACATTCACATTTTACTGGCGCTACCATGGATTAGTTTTACACGGAGGTATTTGTGCATACTTGAAATAGATGTGTTTTAATATGTAATTACATATATCTATTTAATTAATTGTTAAATTAGCATCCTGCTAATTCAGTATAAAGTATCTCATTAAGTCACATAAAAGGGCTTGATGATGTGAGATTAACAGTGTCACTTTCTTTGTTTTGATGTTTAAGACCATGTTACCTAAGATGTGTCTGTCTTCTACTTACCTCTGCCAATATTTATTCTTTCTGTAACTCATACAAATGAGGACAGTTCTCTGGTCTGTTCAGGCATTATCACCAATAAAAATAAAATCCAGAAAAAGTCTTCCAATAAAGAAAGTCAACACTGGAATTTAGTTTGGAGATGAAGTTTCAAGAATTAGTAGAGCCAAATACTAATTAAAGAAAATTTATTGACTAGTTCGCAATAGAAAAACTTCTTACATGTTTCCTAACTGATTGTGTTTTCTAGTAATAGGAACAAACATTCTAGAGGATACATTCTAGAAAGCATGAGGAAATAACTGACATAGATTGGGCCAATTAAACCTTATTGCAACTGAGTTTTGAGACTGTTAAAGAAAGTTTTAATGTTTTGAGTGAGATTTATTATTTTTCATAAAAGCTGACAGGTGGTTTCACAGATCTTCTAGTAGCAAAGCTAATTTGATAGTTTCCCCGTGCCCAGGGGTGTTTGTTCCAGTGGATGAAGAAGGGCAGGAAGCTACTGCCCCAGAAATCATGTCAATTCTCTGCTCATAAACCCAGATTAGTTCTCTAATCTTAAAAGGAAATAATAAGTACAGTATTTCTTTCTGAAGTCAGAGGGAGACTGAGTTAAAGCCTACCTCTGGAGAGCTTGTTTCAGGGAGGCAGATATGGTTCAGTAATGCTGCTGCATTTTGCTATTTCCTTTGGGTTGGGATCTGCAGTGCTGCACTTCACTCAAAAGAAAAGGAGGATTGTCTCTCTCCAAGTCTGTCACCTTTGTGACACTGAGAGCAGTTGACAAAAAACCACACCCTCAAAAAAAGAGTAAATAAAAATTTAAGAGTGCAGAGGCAACTCAGGTGAGCAGGACTGCTTTCTATAGAAAACCCAAGAGGAAGAAAGAATTGTTTTCATTAGTGCAAAGAACCCTGTGTCCTGCTGCTTCACTTCCTATTCTGTTGAGAAGGTCAGTTCTGCTAGTTCCTCATCAGTTTGCTTAATAAACGGGTAAGTCTCCCACTAAGTAGTAAGAAGACGTCTGAGTTTTTATGTTCTTGGTTATCTACTTGACTGAGAAGAGGTATTTCTAACTATAAACATCTCAAATGCTGACTCACCCTAATCTTTTAATACTTGTATCTCTGAAAAAAATAATAGTATAAAAAATAGTGGCTACAGTTAGTACCATGAATAGAACTGACAGTCAAGCACAGAGGAAAAGGGTTAAAACTTTCGTTATTTTCAGAGCACTTTATTTTTGTCAAGTGCAGAAATGGTACTGATATACTATATTTGAGAACATAATTTTTCGCATTTTTTTTTACTAGAAAAGGAGACAGGGGTAGTGAGGGAAGGAGATATCAATTGGGGTGATTGTCCCAAAGAGGAAGCTGGCAGTCTGGTATTCTTAATCTACCTGTGGATAGGTCTAGTTAGGGGCTGATAACGGTATTTCTGCACACAATGTTGGTACCAGATGAAAAAATGCATTCAAAAATGTATCTGTCTTTATAATTATTGCACTATGGTATCTTAAATGAGTGGTGTTTATCCTAGGTATTCAAAATTAGTAAAAGCCAGTAAATAAATTATTTAGATTAGAATAATTTAGAGTATTGTATTTGGAAGTACTGGGAAGTTATAGTTGCCTCTGCCTTGATGAAATAATAAGTCTTTAGTTTCATGCCGTGTCAGTAGAAAAGTCCAACTGTGGTTGCTGAAATACAAAGTAGGCCAAGGTTTAAGCATGGGAGTTAGTTAACTGGAGTACAAAACTAAGCTGGAGTTTAGCAGTGAAGATTTAAGGAATAAAGCATGAACTTGAGGCCTAGTGCATGGGAAGAGGTAACAGAGTGAGTGCAACAATGCCTCCACATGCTAAGGGACAGTGAATACAGGGCCTCATTTAGTTTCTGAACACTTGCGTGTCCCGGTGTTAATGCTGCAATGGTGGCAACTCCTACAGGGCCCTCTCTGGCTCCTCGAGGCGGCTGCACTGCCCTGCCCTTACAATAAGAAGTTTCGATGCAGCTCTGATAACGGGCTCCATGCTGGTGCAGAGCAATTGTTCCTGCCATACGTCCAAAGCCCTTGAGCCATACTAGGCCCTGGCAGCGAAGAAGCCGCCGGCACTGTGCGCACGGGCCCTGGGGAAGCAGCAGCAGAGGAGCCTTCCCAAGCCACAGCCGAAACGCTCTGGCGACAAGGGAGACACACCAAAACCTGTCCGGGTGAGAGGCTGGCCCGTGGGCAACTCCATGAGGGTGGCACTGCACCCCAGGCACTCGGGAGCCACTGTGGCACACGACCAATACCAAGCCAACGGGTCGAGGTGTCACCGCGGCCCGCCCCGGGCCCTTTAGGACACCGTGCCCCGCGCCCATCTTACCCCCTCGCTGCACCCCAGCGTTGCGGTTGCCGGGCTGTGGGGACAAGGGGGTGGCTGGGCTCAGGAAACCACGTCTGGGAGTCGTAATATTAAACTAATGTGTGGGGCACCCTCGCGGTAATCCCCACAGGAGCGTGAAAGCAACGACCTCACCCCTCGTTAAAGCTGGGGACGGGCATCCCGCGCTCGGGAGTTCCCCACAGCACCTCCGGGACGGGGACCGCCGCTGGGCAGCACCGCCCCAGGCCGGCGGCCCCGCGCAGGCGCCGTGCGGGCAGGGCGCGCCCCGCCGCCGCTGGGCCGGGCCAGGCAGGGCGGCGGCGGCCCCGCTGCCAACGCGGAGGAGCGCGGGCAAGGCGTCGGGAATGGCTCCGACAGCGACCGGTGCGGTCCCGCCGACTGCGCCATCGCTGGGCTTGGTGGCTGACTGGCTGGGCAACAGCTCCGCTCTCGGTGGGTCGCTGCGGCCTCGGTCCTGCATCGCGGTGGGACGCTTCAATCCGCGACCCCCTCGTTCCCCGCCGGCGGCCCTTGCGCCTCTCCGCGGGCTGTGACCTCGCTGGGCAGTGCGGCCTCGCTAGCCGCTCGGACGTCTCGGCTGACCCCGCTGTTTCGGCCGGGGACCGACGCCGGTTCCTCGGGATCCCCGGCGTTCGAGTCCCTGCGGGGCCCGCGGAGACCCGCACGGCAGGAGCGCGTCCCCCTCCGCCCTCGCCCCGGGCAGCCCGGGGGAGCGGGCGGGGAACGGGGTCGAGGCTCTGCGGCGGCAGCGGCTGAAGCTTCTCCCGCTTAGCGGAGCGCGGCAGGGGCACTCGGGGCGGGCGCTGCCGGGCGCGTTCCGCCCGGGCGGGCTGAGAACCGGCGCGGGCGGCGAGAGCTCCCAGCCATCAGACCGTGCCCACTGTCGCGGCCCCCGGCCTGCTGATATAGTCGGTTATGGCCAGGAGTTGCGGGGAAGAAAAAAAAACACCACAAAAAACACTGTAATGAGCGGTACGAGCTCGAGTCTGGCAGCTCCTCCGTAGTTGATTCACTTTAACTGGAATCGAATGGCTCTAAAGATAGGAGTGCATTAAACAGTTGTTTCTATTTTACCCTCACTTGTGAGGTTAAACTTGGCTTAAAGTTTAGGTTTTGGAAATGGAAAGTTGACTGTAACCCTTAAGAACTCTGAAGAGCCCTCGCACACGTACAATCACCAGAGGAAGTTAGTTTAAAATGACATTTTCTTTGTTTATGTCTAACCCCAACTGTTACGGTACTAATCAGAGTGAAGCCAGATTTCTTGCTTGTGTAGTCTCAAGTGCTTTTTTGTGTGCATTGTCCAAGCTGCTCAAACGCTTGTATTAAAAATTGATGCCCGTTTCCACTTTCAGCTTGATCAGCAGTATTACCTTTGGGTGGTGTGACATGGGTAAGAGTGTACCAGCTTGTTTCAACTTAGTGGAAACAGTTAGGGTGGCCATACTTATTATGGCAAACAATAAGTCCAGAAATATTTCTTGTCTTTCTGTGGTTCATTTCATATATTTGTATATTACTTGGTGTAGCGAAGCTTGGTCAGAAGGGTTTAAAATATCTACTACCTGCTGAAAGGGATATCTACTACCTTGTTTTCTGAAAGTAAGAGGAATGGAAGGCCTGTCATGCAGTCCATGCTTCAGGACAGTGGAAAGAAATTAAGTACCACTAGGCATTTTGAATTTCAGATTTGTGTTGACTGGTAGCTAGTGGTAACTGCTATCTGAGGACCTGAGGTTTCCTATGCAAAGGTAGGAGGAGGAGAGAAATTGTGGATTTTTCTTCTCTTCTTGATCATGACCGTATATATGTTTTTTTAACAGTTAAAAAAATAATTTGCTCTTTGGCTGTTACTTAAGCATATTACTGCGTGTTTTTACATGTTGTGATTACTATACAGTTTACCTACTACTGATATGTTGAAGAGGCTGTAAACATGTTTTAGTAAATGAAAGGATGTGTATGCAGAGGCTTTTACAGACTTTTTGCAAATGTTTGTACTCAGAATTGCTTTATTGAGCTTGAAGGCAGTTATGTGGGTGGAGAACTCTTGGTATTCTGTGTGTATTTGTAGGATTTAATAACTAGCAGCAATTTAGTTATATATCTAGGTGAATAGGCTTGTACTTACACAGGCGTAGTTGGCGAGTCTGGCAAGGGATGCAGAAGCTATGAAAGAATTTTGTTCTCAGAGTTTTGCAAATGCTTTCTGCCAGTGTATCTGCTGTATCTCAGGATGACAGTGTACTTCTTCACACAAGAGATACATTGGTTTGGGTTAAAATTGATTTTTGACTTCTGTAAACTAGTGAGGATTGTTGTTAGCTTGCATAAATTCATTGAGAAAATGTGCTTGGTGGCATTGATTTAATGCTGCTCACAAGATGCCAATTGCACCTGTAAATTTAAACCAATGATGTGCAATAGTTCTAAATAGCTGATGTGTCCAGGAAGGATTTCATTTCATTGTTTTTCAGTGGCCATACTGGTGAACTGTGCTTTATTAAATATTCTGCAGCTGTTTGCAGGGGGTGTTTTATTTGAAAACTGAAAATTGAGGAACAGTTTTCCAACAGAAATGCGCCAGTTCTGTGTATTTTTGCTGTAGGAGCTATATGCTGCTCAAGTAGTGACCAAAACCATTACACCATAAGTACTGCAATTTAATAGTGGTCAACAGTGAACCATAAGCTTTTTGTCTCTGTATGTGTTAATGCAGCATTATAAACCATGTATTGTGTGGCACAAAGAACAGACTAAATCTGTTACTTCTCTTTATATATAAATTTTTCCCTTTCTCAACAGGACAAAACTGCTCTATATACTGTTAACTTATTTTTTTCTAATTGAATTCTAAATAATGTCAGATGCCTTCGTGGTGTGGTGACTGATAATTTATTAGGTTTGGTCTTCCCTAACAAGCTCTCTTTGGCTATGTGGGAATTGCAATGCTGATTGCAATTATTTCAACACTCAGAATTGTGGAGTCTTATATGCTTTATACAGTAATACTTTCAGCTATATATTTTGCTGGGAGTAGGACCTAGTTTACTTAGCAGGTACCTCCTTTCTGAATCCCCACCCTACCCACAGGCTTTCAGAGAAGCCAGCCTAAACTTTCTGCAGACAATTTATTGAATGTGTTGGTAGGGTGTGTAATTCAGAAAAAATTGGCATTAGTAAAGAACTCGTCAGGGTGGAGACTTACCTCTCAGAGTAGAAAGCTCTGTGTCCAGACCTACTGCAAAATTTGCCTACAGTCAAAATTTTTGTACTGACTTTGGTGAGCCAGAGACTTTGCCTCTGAGGTAAGGACTCTTAGCAGGCTCCAGCCTGAGTTACTATGAGAAGCTTGGTGTTTTATGGTTGTGAACACAATGTTGAGTACCATGGGTACTGTTTGGTATTATGTTCAGGTGGGTCACACCTGAGACTTGCTGTGGGTGTCTTACTATTGGTGTTCACAAAGTAGATGTACTTAGAATGAGCTTAAAGAAACGTGGCTGGTCCTTCTGCTCACTTTCTTGAGATACTGCTTTTGACAAATCTAATGAAGGTTTTGAGGTCTGTTCTTATCAGAAATTCCTAACGAGCCCTGCTTAACCTCTAAAGCAGTTGGCAGTGTGTTATTAGTTGTCAGTATGTTCCATCATCATGTGGCTTCCTTTTTGTCGTCTCACTTCCTGCTTATATCAGTTCTGGTTGTAAGTTCTGATTACTACAAGGAAGCTAGAAATTAAGCGGAATTCACAAACGTGTTGAATGTTCTTCTTCGATGATAGGTGTTTTTCCTTTGTTATTCACTTTGAGCATATTCCCTGAAGTACAATTTCCTTGAACAATAGACAAAGCAAGTGGTAGGCAATAGGTTTTCTCCACTTAAGAGGTTTATTTTTCTCTAGAAAATAAACTTTTTTTAACCTCTTCTTTACTGACTTCTCTAGTTTGTCTGCTCTCTTCTGTAGCTACCACCTTACTAGTAAGGCAGAGAAGCCTGAACATTTCTTAATTACTTTTTTGTATGTGTGTTTTGGACAGTGATATGTTTTGTCTTGTGATTGAAATTGCTAGTAGTTTCGTCTGCTTAGTTTTGCAAAAGCAACTTGACTGTAGTGTCCTCAATAGTAAAATACTATCTAAATCTGATAATGCATAAAAAGTGTATTTAATTTGAAGTTGCATCAAACTGTTCTTGTTAAATTTACTACTGGTAAGATAATTAAAGACGTGTATTAAATGATTGTACATGATTACTATCAGAGTAATCATTTACCTAAATTATTTCACTGCTAAGCACTTGTTTTAGAATATAAAAAAATTGCTAATAGAAACCTTTACTGCAGCTCTAATATAATGCTTTATCTCTGAGTAAGTTGAAGGTACTGAATGAAAGTATACAACTGATTTAGAACTTATTTCCTTTAAAGGAAATATTCACCACTTCTGAAATGTCAAGAGATACAAGCTGGCATTTAATTAACTTCACTAAAGCTCAAGTTTTTAAAAGTAAAGTTAGTTTCCTAGATTCTTGAGAGCGAGGTATTTAGTGTGTATTTAGGAAATTGAGCTAATAAACACAGAGTTTTATTTTTATGCCTGAATTTAAAAGCATGTATGTTAAAATGAAAGAAGTTTTACACTAAATGATATTTAAAATGAATGCTATTAATCAGAGAGCACATCCAGGCTGAGCAGTCTGATTTAGTGAAGGTGTCCTAGTCAGTGATGGCAGGGTTGGGATTACATAGTCCTTAAAATCCTTTCCAGTCCAAATCATTCTATGATCCATCCACCTTTGATATCTGTCCTGGAGGTAGGAAGTGTCATTAGTGTTTAATGTAGTTCAAAATACACTTCCTGTAGAGCCAGGAGAGGATGAAGCACCAGGTATCATCATCAGGTGTCTTTTCCTTGCAGGGGGAGGTGGGGTCATAGGCTGCCTGACTATTTCTCCTTGTGGCATTGCCACAAAAAGCTTAAGCAATGCTTTGATTATGCCCTTTCAGCAGCAGTGTGTAGGTCTGTGTGGTGAATTGAACCAGAAGTGATCCAGGTATGAAAGAAAGGAAAAGACAAAAAAAGCACCAGAAAACCCCCAAAAGAACCAAAACCCATCAATGCAAACGATATGCTAATTATTTTGAACCTTAAATGATTGCCCTTTTCCTGCAGATGGGTGGACTGGCCCGTTAATGGTGAGGAGGGGAAGAAATGATGTTGCCCCTGTTGTTTTCCACCTGTGCTTAGCTGAGATGTTTGAGCAGATTGTGTGCCATACTGTAATATTTCATTTGTCTTCTACTTAACTAGTTTGTGTGTAATCATAATTAATTAGTTTTGTGTTTTGCAGTCCTAAT
>VZRF01004117.1:518215-550202 GCA_013396875.1 Vireo altiloquus | reverse complement strand
TTATCTCAACCCAGGAGCCTTCTCTTACATTTTCCCTTCCCCATCTCACTGAGAAGGTGTGTGATGGAACAGTTTTACTGGGGACCTGGCATCCGGCCAGCGTCAACCCACCACGAGTGTAAATCTGTTATATTATAAAAAGCCATGCATATTTTTTGCCTGTGCCATTTTTGTATGTGGTCTTTGCATTTAGACTTACATTTCTAATTTCTTGAGAAATTGCCTCCTCTTTGATATGATGATACAATCTTTATTTTATCCAGATATTTTCACATATTAGGATATGGTAAAGAGCATTAATACACATTCATTCATGTAGGAATAAGATCTGCAAATAGTAAAATAGCAGAAATTTGTCCCCCCAACCCCTTACAGTTAATAACATATACCTTGATAATTTTCATTCAGTGTATCCTTCTAAAGGGTCTGGAAACCTAGAAATGCTATTTTGTTTTCAGAGCTGGTTAAAGTACCCAGAAACTTTGTAAAATCTGCTTCACAGCTTCGGTGGTTATACTATGGGTAATTTTTTACATTCTTTTCTTCCTAATGTCCTTATCAAAGAATAGATGAGAGCAGACTTGGCTCTTGGTATATATTAAAAAAAAGCACCAATTTTCTGTATGTTGTTTTGAATATTTAAAGTGTTATATAAATGGTAAGACTAAAATTATTAATATGATGCAGTATTTGAAGGAAATCAACTACAAAGAAAGATCAAAGAAAAACACTGGTGCTCTTTATATATTAGAAGATAACTTAGCTGGATTTTAAAAACCATACATATACAGCACATATGATATATAAATCATACATATATCTAATTAAAATTATAATGATTGCCTATAACCAAGACAAAACAAGGCTGATTTATTAGAAAAGTATTTCAGTTGTTTATGAGCTTTTTACAAGACTGCCAAAATGTAATTGTTTGGGTGGAATTTGAAGGCTAATTTTCTTCCTCAGGCTTGCTTTTCGGAAAGTTTTAGCAAAATGATCAAAAGGTTTCTTCTAATTAGTTTAAGGAAATCACATTGTTTTTCATCTGAAAGAAGATCAAGAATGTTCTGTTTGGTTTTAAAGAAATGCATAAAACTTTGTGGCATGAACATGAAAATCAGAAAGCTGTCTTATGTAGGAGTGAGGGGTGAATTCTGCTATTCTACAAACTAAAGTTGCTACCTCCGAAAATTTCACTTTGTATATGCAGAGTAATGGCTTGTGTACTCTGTGTAGGTCCTATAGATACTCCGTACAGAGATAAGCCTGGGTATATGACCCATCCCTAAAAATTTGCATAGCAGATACTCACCTCAATAAATTGTTCCAGGGGAATGAGAAATGGCCACAATGGTGATGAAGTCAGAAACAGGAGTATTTTCATTTTTCTTGATCTTTCCTTCAGTTGTATTGACTAGGAGATGAAAGGATCCTAAATGTGATGGTTGAAGTGACTGAAGAGGAGTTATCTCCAGTTGGTAGACATAAGGAGGTGCACAGGTGCTCTGTGATGGCCAGACATGGGACATGAAGGCTGATAAAGCTGGTATGGATGAGCCAAACATGGAGCTGTTATAAAGACAAGTACTTCACAGATGATACTGAACTGAGACTCAGAAAAAAAGAAGGATAGACAAAGATGCACAAATAATGATAAAAAAAGCTAATTTTTACATTGTCAAAAAATTCCCTGCTTCATTTTTAACCCTGCTGAATTTCCTTTCCATGTTTGTTTACTATAGTGTACCCTTTTTAATTTTAATGGATGAAAAAATAAAAGTCCAATGAAAGATTTCTAGCTAAATTTAGATTTGTAATTTTACATGTACCAGTAAGCCTTGGCTCAGAAATCTTTTCACTAGAAACAAAAGAGTACAACAAAAAATTTACACAATATCTGCCTGAAAGGACAACTTAGTTCATTGCATTTGAGGTTAAATCTTGAAAACTGAAGAAAATTAGTCATATTGGTATTTATCACTTCAGAAAGTAGCTATGAGATGACATGCACAACCGACTCCGTGCACAAGAAAACGTGAACATGAGTAAAATAGTACACATTAAGATAAGCTGGTGTGTAGGACAGTGTCATCCTCACAGAGTGAGGAAACAGAGGAATGAAGACACCTCACTGAACTCTTTATGAAAGAACAAATAACAAAATCACAGAATCATTTGTTTTGGGGTTCATCAAGCTCAACCTTTGCCTGATCAACACCTTGCCAACTAGACCATTGCACTAAGTGCCGTGTCCAGTTGTTTCTTGAACACTTCCAGGGATGGCAACTCCAACATTTCCCTGGATAGTGAATAACTCTTTCTATGAAAAAACCCTTCTGATGTGAAACCTGAACTTCCTGTAGTGAGGCTATTTCCTTTTTTCTTGTCTATAGTTGTCCGTGAGAAAAGGCCAAACCCCACCTTGCTACAATCTCCTTTTGGGTGGTTGTAGAAAGTAATAAGGTCACCTCTGAACTTCTTTTTCTCCAGGCTAAACAGCACCAGCTCCCTCTTCCACTCCTCGTAGTACTTACACTCTAAACCCTTTACCAGCTCTGTTGCCCTCTATTCTGGACACGCTCCAGAACCTTCATGTCTTTCTGGGAGTGAGGGGTCAAAAACTGGGCACAGGGTTTGAAGTGCGGCCTCACCAGCACCAAGTACAGTGGATCAATCACTGCCCTGGTCCTGGCCACACTGTTGCTGATGCAGGACAGGATGCCTTCTTGGCCACCTGGGCACAGCCGATGGCTCATTTTCAGCCAGCTGTTCACCAGCACCCTCAGGTCCTTTGCTGCTGGGCAGCTCCCCAGCCACTCTGCCCCCAGCCTGTAACTCCTCATGGTGTTGTGTTGACCCAAGTGCAGGACCCAGCACCTGGCCTTGTTGAACACCACGCCACTGGTCTCAGCCTCCAGGTCCCTCTGTAGAGCCTCTCCACCCTCCAGCAGTTCAACACTCTCACCCATCTATCATGGCGTTATCCATGAATTTAGTGAGGGTGCACCTGATCCTTTCATCCAGATTATTGACAAAGACATTAAACAGGACTGGACTCAACACTGAGCCCTGGGGAATACCATTTGTGACCAGCCACCAACGGGAATGATAACAGTAACAATATTATACAAAACATGAAACTCTTTTGTTGTCATTAAGAGACAATTAAATTACTCAATTATATGATCTAGAGCATCCTTGTTCTCTTTAAAATACTGCATAGACAAAGGCAACATGGAGAAAATTGCAAACTGAATTTTTTGAAACATGAAAGGATTTTCAATTATACGTAATCTTTCTGAATTCACATTTTTCTGTCACATTACCCGATTAAGGGAATGTTTTCCTTCCTCATGATTGAAGCAATGAGAGTTAAAAGTAATGCTATGCTAATATTGAAAAAAAAAAAAAAAGACAAGGAAAAATATCTAGTTTTATCATTTGCAACTTTTTTTTTTTTTATTAATTACTTATCATTTATAGAAAGTGATATTTTGGGGCTCAGGTTTTTTTTGAGGTTTAAATGATATCACATGGTGTTAAACAAGTGCCCTTATTAAATATGATTAACAACATAAACAGCAAAGATTTCTTCATGTCTTATTCTGAATGAAAGAGGAACAATAAACAGGGCAAATAATACCTGGTCTGGGTGGCTGTCACAATTGACCAGAAAGTTCAAATTTTGAGAATCTAAAAATTTTTGTGAACAATTAATTCAATTAAAAACTTAAAAAAACCCAAACAAACAAACAAACAAAAAAAAAACCACACCAAAAAAGTCCAACAAAAAAACCAATAATACCAAAATACTTTAAAAAACACAACAGCTGAGTCCTTAAAGACATCACAAAAAGAAAATGCTAGTGTGATGGAGAGAAAAAAGGATTGGTTTAGAAGTGAGAGAAATCTTTGAAATGAATTTGAATTATCTTTTAAATATTTATATTATACTTCGGGAATTATAATGATGTTAGAGTTTATTAAGCTGTGTTTTTTATTCAAAAGTGGGCAAGTTTCCCAGGATTAAGAGGTTTACTGGGATTGTTTAGCGCAGGCTTAACTGATGGCTTACAAGGGGATTAATGAAATGGAGAAGGGTTTTATGAAGGTATTTCCTTACCTATTCTCACAAGGCTGTGAATGCTTTAATTTATAGAGCTCCAGTTAACATTTGTACAGTAGGAAATTAATTTATGTTAAAATGCCTCAGTTAACTGCTTCTGCAGCTACTGAATCTCTAGGACGAGGGGAACATCTCTGTTTTCTAAAGATGCAAAGATGTAAAGCTTTTGTAAAGTTCTGACGTGGTGCTACAGATACTATAGGTTTTTTCTCTTATATCATGGGGTTTTTTGTAGATTGCTGCTTGAGAAGAGAGCAATAAACCCCTTATGTCTTCAGTAAAATATTACAACTTTGACAACAACCCAGCTAAGCAAGCTGTTACCTTTATAATGAAACCTTTACCTTTGCTTACCTGGTGGCAGTGACAGATTTCATTAGGCTTTGGCTTAAGACAAGAGAGACCAGTGCTAGGAAGCAGCTCTGCAGCCAGGCTGGTAGCAAGGAGCAGCACTGCTGTGGTGTCTAGGACTTTGGTAGGACTTATCTGTCCCCCCTGCACTTCAGAGGGTGGCTAGAAGGGAGTGCCTCCTTTTGCTCCTTTCAAGCCTTTCTATATGTAACAAGAAAGCTTGGCAGGGACTAGGTGGTAGTTCTAAGCAAGTTTTTAAAATAAGAAGAAGAGAACCATGGGTGTTCAGTAATATGCAGATGTGAATAAAGAAGGGGGAAAAGTCCTTTCTGAGGCTTCAAAGTAACTTGCCATTGACTTGGAAGCTTTCTACCTGAGGATTAAAAAACTTCATGAGGAGGTTTTATTTCTTTTTACTTTTACTCTGATTAAACTTTCTAAAATGCTTTGTAAAAGTTATTTAGGACTGCAGGTAGGAACTACTGAAAGTCAAAAGTAGCAAAACTCCTCTAAACTTGAAAAAAACCCAATCCCTTTAAGCAACTGTCCCTATGAATAGGGATTCATACTGAAGGGTCTATGAACACCAAAGCTGTATCAGCCATGTTACACAAGATTTTCTGATGAGACCCCAGTGAAACAATTGGCTGGTTTTAGTAGTCTGGTAATTATGAAGAATATTTCCAGGAGACTCTGTAGCTTTGAGTTCTGTCAGAGATTGTACAACTCTCTATTCTCTCAACTGTTTCGATGGAGTACATAAAAGGCTACAAGGCATCTACGGGGAGCTGTTTAATAGTCCACTGTTGGAGTGCTACTTTGTTGCAAATAAATTACTGAGTATAAAGACGAAACCATGGAGACCTGGTTTATCTATATGCAGAAAGAAGCATGATGGGCTGCTAACTTTATTTTTCTTGTTAATAGTCAAGACATTAATAATAAGACCTGTTGTCTTTGGGGAAAAGTAATGAATGCTTTTACAATCACTTCACACACTAATAAGACAAAAAGTGTCATACCTCTAATAAATGTTGTGTTAGACACCTAATATCTGCGGATTTAAAAAAAAAATCAGGCTGACTGGACTGCACAGCAAAATCAGTGGCACTTGGAAAGAGCAGAAAAAGCAAGGAGAGCAGGAATGCCATGTCTCTCTGAAGGAAATGATCCACAGAATGCAAACTTTGTCTGACCAGAGGCACCATGGTAGTCAACACTGGTGAGTAAAATCCCACAAGACTCCCAGGTTCTTGTGGTAAATCCACTTTCAGTCTTGGGCAAGAAAACCTGAAAGATAGATGAGAAGAATATAAAGACAAAAAAGAAGCAGCAAATGCGAATGGACAGAACATAAAAAATACATTGTGGCATTTCTTGTCTCCTCTTTTTATTTTCTTTAATCTAGAGCAGGGTTGTAACTCTCTGGGAACAGAAAATTTAACAAAAAGAACACCTGTTAACAGGTGAGAGTTCAGGTTATAAATGAAGGCTATTGAGATGAAGTAAAGTACTTGGAAACATACCCTAGAAGGACTGTACAGCTTGTAGAATTCTACCTTAAAAGATGAATAAAAAAGGCAAGGATTTTGGACAGCTTCCCATTTAAAAGGTGAATTCTGAATTTTTTAATAGCATTTCAAAAGAAGGACAATACCTCCAGGGACAGCCCAAGCCTGTATGTTTTCGTTCCACTTGGATAAGTATTAAAAAAGATCAAAGTAGTAATAAGTGTCATAAAGTCCCAAAGTCCTGTACCAGAGTCAATGTGAAATACACTGTATCAGTGTAGAACATGTAAAGCCTCCTATCTTTAGAAGAAAATAGTAGCTACGTCATTCCTGGAAATTAAGTTAACAATTAGAAACTCTCCTGAAAAATGTAACCAAATTTGACTCCTTTTCCTAGTACAAGCTGGACCTCTTACCCTCCTTAAGGCACACACTCATGGAAAAATCTTATCATAAGCAAGACTTCCTCTCCATTATTATTATTTCTATAAAAACAAATGAAAGGAAATAATAAAACAAGCTGTCACATGATTTAGACACATGTTTAGGTTCTAAAAAGCAAGCATGCCAATCTAGGCAAAATGAGACAAAAACCCAGGAATGAGTAGAGACATTGCTAAAAAATTTCCTAGAAAATTAGATTAGTATTATCTGTTACTTTACAAATAGCTGTACAAACAGCTGACCTTTCTTATACTGAATAAGTAAATTCTTTCTCATTAAGAAATACAAGAGAATAACCCACAGTTCTGCATTTAGCTCAGACTTGCAAAACTTTGCTGGGAATTATTGCTTTAGTAGTTCATGAATAGTGTAAAATTTTTGACTCATTAGCAGCTTGCAAAATATGTTATGTGTATTTTTTTTTGTATTGTTTAGTCCTGTTTAATTACAGCAGTGGGAAACTGAACTACACAACATTCGAGAGTTTAAAAATGTAGCACAACTTTCTGCTGGATTTCACTGGAATTTGCCCCCAGGGTCAAAATTCAAGATCCTAACAACTATGCTGGATTTGAATTTGTGATAAACTGAACTAGGACAATCATACTAGCAGTTCTTTAAAATTGTGCCTTGGCAAAACTAACATTTTAAAAAAGATAATCAGCTGAATATTAACCTATATAGATAAATGTGTAAAAGGAAAATTCAGTTAATTAAAATCAATTGTAAGGACTGAGGTAAGATATGGTGACATTTTCAATTACAGCACTTTTTTGACTTAACTTTGCTGTATTTACTCAGATAAATAAATGCCCATGATATACTCCCTTTTATCAATGCCGTTAAATTCTATGAACTACTATGAATAAACACCAGTATGGGTAAGCAACTAGTAAATGTAAAATTAAAACAAAATCCTATTCAAAAACCAAACAAAAAAGAGAGTGATACGCAAAATTAATTTATTTTTTACTGTCATCAATAGCATATTTTCTGATACAGTAAATTTCTGTTGACTTTTGGCATAATTCTGTGTAAAATTGTGGTGATCTTGTCTGTTTAATCTGTATGACATTCTAGAAAGTTGATTTTGAAGGTGTTTTACTTTTAGAAAGAGCTGGATGATGTGGATCGAACTGAAGTTCATGTAAAAGTAATGTATGGTATGCAGCAGCATTATTTGAGAATTTCCAAAGCTTATGAGAGTGTATTTTAAATATGCATGCTACTTTGCATGTAAATTGTATTTGCAGTATACCATCATCAGAGCTATCTCATTAAACTGTTTTGCCAAAATGAAGATTATATGTTTGAGAGCCATGGATCCCCCCAGACTCCAGTTCAATAAGGACATGCCAATGATTTTGTGGGACTGTGCATGCTGATATTTAGGCATGTTCTGTGAAACTGCTCGTGCTTACCTTTAGATGCACACCTAAGGACACAGCCAAGTAAGAAGCACAAAGGACAAATAATACACTTTTAACTGAGAATGATCTGTGAATAATACAGCGGAAGGACTCACACTGACTTTGTTATTTTTGGGATTAGGCTTCATCAACTTTTATGGACAAGAGGGATCATAGTGTGAAAACACATTGTTGTAAAGCCTTTTTCTTTACTAATTAAGTTCAGACCAACCATCTGTTATCTTGGCTTAAATACAAATCACATGTTCTCAAATATTAATGACAGGAAATCTGAGAGGCTTAAATATTCTTTTACTTTAAGAGTGATTCACAATATTGCTGTTTTGTCAGGGACTATTATTTTATATACTTACTTTAACATTACATGCCTCTTAAGAAATATAATAAAGAAGTCATTTCAATCACGGTCATATGGGCTGCTCAGTCTTAGGGAAGTTTTACACTGCATAAACATTAAGAAGATTTTTCATGATAGGTGATCTTCTTAGACATTTGTCATTCAAATGTTTTATTCTTTGATTTGCGTAATACTGTAAATGGAGTTGTCAGTGAGATTCCTGGTGCAGTCCTGTAGTAGCTCTACATCTTTGTTTTATTATGCAAACAATAACAACATAAAAAAAAAAGTGATGTTTAGTGGGGAAGTGAGAAACTGCATCCATTTTTAGGTGAGAAAATATCAAAAGAGGAATTGAAACATTAACATTTTACCATATACAATAATCATGGATAAAACATATAGTACAGAAAAATATTAGTTGTATTTTGCAGGAGTCATGAACATATTTCAAGATAATTTACTGTATAAGAAGATTGGTTGATACCTTTAAAAATTATGTTGTTTTCTTGCAATGTAAAACTCTGTGACTTGCATCGGAACAAATACGCATTCACTGGTTAAGTTAGGCTACTGTGCCTGAATAAAAATTCTTAAGGCTTCTTCTCAATCATGGATGAAGGTTTCATCCGTGCCGACAGTGTATGAGGAAGCAATTGTAATAGGCAAAGTCTGGAAAACTCAGACTTGAAATGGCAGCATTTGTGAAATCACTGGGCACGAGAAATGCGTATACCAAGAATGAATTTAATTCTGCTATTTCACATGATCATAAGAAGGACATTTTACACGTATGTTATACAATGAACCTAAAAAAACAGTGTAGGTTAAAGTATTGCTTGTACTTTTTTTTCACAGTTGTTCAAGCTACTCTCTTCCCTCACAAGGAGCCATACCAAATTCATTATACTAATGTGATCCTACAGCACATTCTCAGTCATTAAAATATATTTAGTCATTAAAACATATTTTTTCCCATGTTTTTGTTCCCGACATAAGCTTAAATTTTGTGTTGGATCCTTTCCACTTTCTTTGAAACCCTAGCAATGCACAGAGTAGATGGGGAGAAAACAGGGTGTATTTCTGATATCTTCTGTCTATTCATAATTGATGATACCTTAATTAGTCTCATAAAACAGATATACATGTCGTTTACTTTTCCCATATAGTAGTGGAAATCTGATGGATCATTACCATTGTAATCTCTTTTTTAACGGCAATCAAAGTTTTCACTCAGTTTCTGTCCAGCATTTGCATCTTACTGTACTATTCCAAGTAGTTTGATGTATAATCTACCTTATCCTTGATCAAATATTAAAAAGGTTCTGAAAAATGCATTAGTGGTTAAATCAAAAAGATAAGTCAATAATCATCATAAGCCACTGACATCAGAGAAGAACAGTTTCCAGGCTCTTGATTTGAGACATCCTATCAATAATATTGAATGTTTCTTTATTCATTAATTTCTATCAGTCTAAAAGTTACGCTCAGTTGTATTATTTTCCTTGATGTGCATTGCTGTGGTGTGTCATTGTTCTGATATCTGAGACCTAAAAGAAAGCTCTAGTGGGTAGTTCCAACTTTACAAAAGGGGTTAGTGACATCATGTAGTAATGATAAAATTTATTTGAAAGTTACTATTCACAAAAAGAAGAGATTTTCACGATATTCCTACTTCAGCTAAAATGTTGTTACCTAACAAAGCACAGTGAAGGTGCTTTCTGTAAGCAATATGTCTTTTTATGCAGCATTGCTGTTATCAGTGCCCCACTGTCCTAGATCACTGAAGTGCTTTTTTAAGAAAATCTACCAGGGTGAAAAATTGTGTTTCAATATAATGCACGCTCTGAATTTAAGGGGATTGTTTTTGAAAGGTCTAAGTCATAGCAAAAAGCATAACAATTTAGAATCCAGAAATTCATATGGTCTAATCAGAGAAACTAAATTATTAGAAATACTGGTAGAAAGCTTTTGGAGCTAGTTCTTAGATTATAGCTGTTAGTCATATAGTAATTTCTAAATGATAAGCAAACATGGTATCTTGCCAGACTGATCATTTAGACCATCCATGCATGGAATTACTATTAAAGTCAAAGGTAATCTTCCTGAATTGATTTACTAATGACTTCTGGGGCTGAGTGATAACTGGGTATGAATCAATAAATCTTTTTCTGTAAAGCGTATCTGATGAAGAAATATCTTGAAGGTCTTGGTGTTTGCCACTTTTGTCGCAAAGAACTCCATGAAAATTTAGGAGGTTTAAGAGTATTTCAAACAGAATGAGAGAAGTCAGTCTGCCATTCTTTTTAGTATTAACTTGAGTAATGCTTATCTAAATTTTTTAATGCAAGTTGTTCCAGTTATTTTAGTGTACCCTGTTCAATATAGTTTGTCACATACTTATACAATGAAATATATCCCAGAAACAAATTTAAGTAGGCTTTAACTACATTTCTTACCCACCAAATGTCCAAACCCTGAGTGAATTATGCCATCCAACGTGTAGACTTGGCAGTGAGGGCTCAAGGTCAGCTGTAACAGAGCAGGTCTTTGGCCCTGATGCTCTTTCATACAGGCTGTAAGAGAAGCCCTGCAGAGGCTGCTGACTCCGTTTCATTCAGGAGAGCTGCATTTATCCCGAGCCACTCAGACGTGGTCCTTGCCTGAGCTATGTTGCATCCATGCCTCTGCTTCCCATCTGTGTATCTTGTTGATCTGTGCCAGAGAACGGATCTGCAGCACCCTGGATGCACTTCAGACTTGCATCATCAGTGTGAATTTGACTGGCAATGCCAAGCCAGGTAGCTGACCCTGAATACTGCTCTGCTCCTTTCCTGTCTGGGTGCTTTGCTGCTGTGCCCTTGCCAGTGAGATCACTGCCCTGCCTGCCTTGCTGTCTGGGCTCCTAGTTTGCATTCCTTTACAGATCAGAAGTATGTCAGTTCTCCCTGATGTTGCCTCCTGTATTATACCCTAATAATTTAAGATCCTGAACAAAGAACTGTCATACAAATGCTTATTGTCTGCATATGTGCAGTAATGAAACTCTTCATTCTTTTTCTAAAGAAGTATCCTTTGCCTCTTTCCAGTTTACAGAAACCTAAAATATATGGCATGGAATATTAAGCCTTTGACTACTGTAAGTATTACATGTATGAATACACACAAAATATACAGATCATGAGAAAGAAATTCCTTATCTAAGAAGTCTTTGGCATAGAAGTAGAGATCTTGCAGGTGGAGGAAATCTAAACTTAGAAGGATGGATTTTCAATGTCCACTGCAGAGGTAGAAATAAAATTCAGATTTGATGAGGATCAGTCAAAGTCTGTGTTCATTAGGCAATGCAGCCTTCATTTCTGCCCAGGATCTGCATGTTGCTCAATTCTATAGGCAGAGTGATACCTTTCTAGGGTTGGCAGAAATAGCTGAAATTCTGAAGAACAAAAGACAAGCAAAGAGAAACAGAGAATTTCAACTAACATGACTCCACTGCTGAAGTACAGCCAGCTGGAAGCAAGAAAATCCATGCTGAAGACACGGATGAGACAGTGATTGATAGCCTTGTTTGAGAGACAGATGAGAACAATCTGACAATTTCTGGCACAAATTGTGTTTCCTGCTGTTCAGGCAACTTAATGTCATTTATGTTCATTTATGCCAGCTGGGTGTACCTTGTACTTCTCTTCCCTCTTCCATGTGCTGTAGTTTCACTTTTTTTTTTTTTTTTTTCCTTAAATGGCATTTTTTCCTTTTGTAAAAAAAAAAAAAAAAATTAAAAGACAGATATCCTCTTAATCCATCTAGCTGACATTTCTTTAGTTTTCCCTTTTGTGTGCTCAGTAGAAAAAAAGAAAGCTTTATGTGCTCTTTATTATAGTTCTACCTGGAGATATGAGATTCAGACCACAAGCCAGTGTCAGTTTATTGACGCTGACCTGTGAAATATTTCCTATCCTGTTATCTGTCTGTTGTTCTCCAGCTTTACAGGTCTGCATTGCGTGTGACTCTGAAGTTATATATCAGCCAGCAGTGGGACTGCTGCCCCCTGCGAGCTGTACAGTAATGCATCAAGTATGGCATCATTAAGATAAATTATGTTCTTTTGTGAACATTTGAGTCTGTATTTTTCAGTACAAAAAAGCAGCTGTACTTGAACTAGAATTTAAGAGGGCTCTTAAATGTTAGAAATAAATTGATTACTTAGCTCAGTTTTGGCAAGGGAATTAAAAGGATTTGGGCTGTGTTCTGTGTAACATGGTATTTCTGTTGTTAATATTGAAGCAGAAATAAAATGACAGAAGGAAAATAAGAATATTAGAGATAAGTCACTTTTTTTTTTATAATTCAGGTTTGAAGTACAAAGTTACAACATGCTGGTAAATCTGCTATACTTTTAGAAAATCTGCTATACTTTGATAAAAATCACGGGCCCTAAATATGAGCTGTAGAATATAAGTTCTGAAACACGGGATCAGGGCTTGCATGTGACATTTGTCACATTCCTGTTGTAGCTGCAATGAGGTTTCATTGCCTTCTAGAGCTAGAGCAGACTCTAGAAGCAAGACAATCTTCTGCTAAAGTTTTGGTAAAAATGTAAAGTTAGAACAACTTCAAAGTTTAGACTCTCACTACAGAACTTTATAGAGTTATTGGAAAAACACATTACGGAAGTAATACAAAAAATTCCCTGCTCCTTTCTCAGAGAACAGTAAATAACACATGATTCAATAGGCTAGTCCTTTATTATATTATGATTCTGTTGGACATATCAGTTTTCCAGCACACATTAAACTCAGTGTGTGATGTTTGTATTATGAAAGTATGTCTGGAAAACATCCCTTGCAAAGTCACAGTGCCAGCTTAGCTGGCTGTCTCTAGATGTTCTAAAATATGGGTTTTTTCCACCTCAACCTCCCTTTCACAGATTTCCTTTAAATTTCCCTGTATTTTGCTTGCATCTTTGTAAATGACTTCTTTCCCCTGTTCTTGGTAGCTGTGACTTTTTGACTTGAGGAATAAACTGAAATTTTTGTTACAATGGAATCACTCATTAAAGGTTCAACAAGTGTGTATTCTAATAACTCTAGAATAAAATTAGCATGTATGCACTTCCTATTCTAAGACTTCTGATTTATCCTATCAGGTACATAATACTCATGATAACAATATAAAACTTTGGTTATCTATTTGAGTGTTGAAACTATTTAACTGAGAGGGCAAGAACTGATGTTTTGTGTACTCCTTAGAGAAGATATCTTCCCTACTTTTTGTGCACATTTCAACTCAGTGTTCCAAATTAAATTACACGAGAGGTGAACTTTGGAATTTTTCTTTCAGAAATTTCTGTGAAATTTAAAATACTAATCAGCTTCTCAAGAAAGAGTAGTGGAGAAAGGAAGGAACATCAGTCTAGTTTGAAAAAGAAATTTAAAAATTCCTAAGAGAGATCTCAAGACAGCATCAAACACATTGTAGTGTGAATATGAAAAGGTGGCAATATTAATTTTTAAGTGTTTCCGTGGCTTGCTTTGTATCAGTTTTTTGATATATACATGTATTTCTTAGGAGATGTTGGATTTGTCTCCCATCCTTACTTCTGAGTATGGAAATATCCCTAGGCTGAAAGCAGAGTAAGTATTCACTGATAGAGGATGTATTTGAATACTGACAGGCCAAAGTCTGAAAAAGAAGAAGTACATGGTTCTGGTGCCTTGCTTTGCTCCCCAAGTCAGTCTTGAATAATTTCTAATAGCTTCGTATGAACAGAAACAAAAATATCTTCAGACACCTTAGAGGTTCTTTAAAAGAAGAAATAAAAAAGCACCTGATCATAAGTTGATAAACATCATCACAGCATTGTACAAGATCATAAAAAACATTCTGATGAAATGAATAAAGGTCAGAAAGTAAAAGGAAAATAGGATAAAATGCCATATGAGTAGTTGACATTTGAAGCCTTCTAGATTACTTTGATTTCACTAAGAGCAAGTTTTCAAAGGAAAGTAAAGTAGGTTTAATACGTTTCAATAACATACCTGTTATGGTGTCATGCACAAACTATTTAAGGTGGAAAAGATGTTACTTAATATAAGATTTGTAAATAACAATTTGTAATTGTTGTTTGTAAATAACAAAACCCACTCTACAGAAAGAGAAATATTCCCTAAAGGACACTATTAGTAAAACTAGCTAAGGGTCATCCTAGAGGCTGATTTAATATTTTCATCAATAACCTTATTGCCAAATGTTGTGTTGCAGTAATTGAGGGTACTGGTGGCTGCAAGTAGAATGAAATGTCACAGAAAAGGGAGAGTTTACACCAAGCAACACCCTAGTTGGGGGTAAATAATTCAATATCGAAAATGTGTGATGCAACTATCCTGTATTAATTTAGGATTCTCTTATTCTTATTTCTACTTTATTTCTTGACTCTCCCTAGGGGGAAAAAAGAAAACAAAGTCCTGACATATAACAAATACATGTGTTTAAAAAAATTTTATTTTTTGCTTTATGTATTTCTGGTTTTAGGGTTTGTTTTTTTTTTTATTCTTTTAATTGTATCACTGGCAACCCTAAAAAAATGGAAAGAATCCTAGGATGATAATGATATTATATTTTGAAGTAGGGGCTTGAACTGCTTTTTAAATCAGTTTTGAACTCCTATGAACCATAGAGATTTTTACAGAAGTATAGTGGGCCTAATGTTTTGGTGCCTCCATTCACAGGGGAAAATATCTCTATGAATGTGTGAAAGCTGAATTTTTTATTTTCTCTGCCATTAGTCTGAGGTTGGAATCTGTGGATCATTACCAGCAACAGTGATTCTGCTTCTGGAGGATGAGGAAATCAGGAAGTATTGCTCATGGCCCCACATATTTTGCAAAGTTTGAAATTTGGACTAGCAGGTGGGATGAATTGTGAGCTGCTTCATCTACTGCATTTCAGCTGAGAATGTGGATTGTGACTAAGTTCATTGAATTCAGGAGGCATTTTTATAAATAGAAAGATGTTCACTTGCGTAAACTGGTTTTTGGTTCAGGATTTAAAGTAAAAAAAAATGAGAAGCTCAGGATTGCTTATATCTTTTTATCTTTGTTATCATAAAACATATGAATACATTGAAATAATGATACCTCCCTGCATCAGTAGATTTCTGTCAAATTTTTGTGCTGACATGTGGTACAGATATATAAGTGGACTTTTTGAAACGATCCTGTTCCACTTCAAGAAATTTTGAGATGCAGCACCAAGATCTATTTGATCATTCATCTATGAATGATAATTTTGGAAATAAAACAAAGATATATTTCCAGCAAAACTGCATTTTTGTACTAACCATTGTTTTATATACATTTATAATTTTTTTCCAAATAAATGATTATATATTCAAAAGTCCAAGAACAATTTGGCACCTTTTTTTGTTCAAAATATTTTGCAGGACTAAGGAATTTTTTTTTACTTGGTATGTAATTTTTTAGAGTGATGAAACAAAAGTCTATAGTATTTTTTCCATGTTCTCTCAGCTGCCAGATTAAGAGATATTAACCAGAGATTCCATGAAATACTGTCAGAAGGTAAAACTTGTATTAAAGACTAAACCAAATATTATTTCATCTGGCATGTTGAAGAGTCTTGAAGAATGGTGAGTATTACTTGTACAACCAAAGGAATATTGGATAGAAAAACTAAAAAAAAAAGATTGTTTTCTCATAAGATAACCTGCTATTAATGACATTGAAGGGCATTACAAATTTACTACAGTTTTTAAAATTATATGGTACAAAGACGGGAAGATACTGGCTATTTTGAAGGAAAATTAAAGAAAAAATCGAACACTGCAGTAAGGTTATGTGACTCAAACCCTAAAGTAAGGTTATATGACTCAAAGATTGTGAAGGCAGCTGAATACCAAACTGTGACAGGGAAAGAAGAAGAAATCAAAAGTTTAGGATCATCAGAAACATTTAATTATGTTGTCCAAAAAGAGGCTGCCGACATCACTACTATGGTGGTGTACGATCTTTTTGCTTTGTCTTCTGCATTGCCGTCAGGGAAGAAAAATCACATAATATGGCTTTTCCTTAAGCTAAACTCATGCCTGTCTTCTCATGAAGCTCCAAATTCATGTAAACTGTGTCCATGTGACGCCTTTCAAAGCTTACTCCATGGGGGTCCAGAGGCTCCTGCCTCAGTGGATCCCAAGATGGACAACAGGTCACGAGTTCTTCACACTTTTATAGGTTTGGTCCACTTGCATATCAGCACAAATTCGCCAATCAAAACTTTAGCTAATGATGTAATTTCCTCAAGCTTGCCCCCCCTCCCCAAGACGAAGATTTACACTTTTGGGCCTAGGACAGTCTGAGTGTCCTTGGAGAGCAAGGTAGAGAGGTTTTGTTATGTCTATCTCAGCATGAGAGAGCAGCAGCTAATGAGCTACAGGAAACTTCAGAGCTACACTGGGCAGTACAGTATTTGAAAAATATAAAAATTAAAACCTAAGACATCACATGTGTGCAGATCTCTTCAGAGTGTGAAAGCAGAAAGCTTAATATCATTTACCTTGCACCAGTAGATCTTACACAAAGTGACTCTAGGCAATTAGCAAGAGCAAGTCTAGGGCTATATGATAGGCAGGTTCTATCTAAGGTTCTAGGAAGGTTCACTAGATAATTATCTGTTACTACAAAGTTCTGTACAAACTAATGAAGGACTTGAGGTAGTATTGGCTATTTACAATAATATGTAGTGACAGGACAAGGGGTTGTGGCTTCAAACTGAAAGAAAGTAGGTTTAGGATAGATATTAGGAAGAAATTCTTTATTGTGAGGGCGGTGAGGCACTGGAGCAGGTTGCCCAGAGAAGCTGTGGATGCCTCATCTGTGGAAGTGTTCAAGGCCAGGTTGGAGGGAGCTCTGATGTGTGTGATCTAGTGGAGGGTGTCCCTGCCCAAGGCAGGGAGGCTGCATCTTTAAGGTCCATTCCCACCCAAAGGTCCATTCCAAACCAACATCTTGATATTCTGTGATTCTGCGATTCTGTGATTCTGTTACAGTGGTATTCTTGCATTGCATTTGTGGGCCAGTAAGAAAAGTAAGAAATATTTTAAATTCTACAATTTGCACATTTTCTTTATACAGTCTGCAGAAAACTTACAAGAAATGGTAGAGAATAGCCAATACATAAGCAAAACTAAAGAACACCACATGTCAAATGTGGCTTGCTAGTAAATGAACAGTTGTCTTGGTCTGTCTATACTTCTCTGTGTGATGTAGATTGAGTATGTAAATTAGCAAGTAACAATGCTTGCTCAGTCCTAGAAACTTTCAAGCAGCTTTCTGTGAACAAGGAAATAACTCAGGGATAGGATTTCTGCTTTTTAAGATTAAACTAAATCCAGCCATGATGTCTATGAGGACTGGGAGCTACATCCATAGATGTAAAGTGCCTGAGACCATTCATTAGCACTGAGGATGATTGGCATAAGAAAGAGAACACATGCCATTAGCATGGAAACAGATGGCTAAATGCAAAATATTTGCTAAGGACAGTCACTCTGCCATGCTGACTCCAAAGTGGGGCTGATCTGGGGGAGTGCTAGCTAGTCGGGCTGTAGCACAGTAGTTGTAGCAGCTACTCAATGCATACAGTGATGTTCCAGCTTCGGGATCTGCTAATTTCCTAATTCAGGCAGGTGCAGAGTCCCTCTCCCCACCAGTACCCTATCATCTGTCATTAAAGGAGAAAGAGCAAACATTTTTCTATTATTTAATTATTATTCTATTAATTATAATTATTATTAAATTATTATTTCTATTATTTTTATTCTATAAGTTACTATTATTATGTATCTAATGCATAAAAACTGATGCAGCATCTTGCACAGAGGTGTTGCTGATGATGCCATTCCACTGAATGGCGAATATGTTACTCAACAAGTAATATTTACAGCAGAATCTAGGTTTTTTTCAAGTCATCTGAATCACTGTGAGATCGCCTAAATGTTGCAATGCTAATCCTAAGATTACTAACCCCTTCTATAGGGTCTGATCTTTCAAAGCACTAAAGAAGGGACATATACTCCAGGTGAAAAAAAGGTGAAAAAAAAGAGTACTCTGTTTAAAAAGTGCCTTTTTGGATGAGGGTCTGGATGACATGCACAGATGGACAGCGTGAGGCTTGCAGTAAGAGTTCTTAATTTAAACTTTCATTTGCAGGAGAAAATAATTTTAGCAAGCCTTTAACATGTGTTTTCCTGCTAAGGTATAAATTATGCAGTGTATAAAGGCTTGATTCTGTTAGATGGAAGTAACTAAATAAATAACTTAGATCCTTTTAAGTTCTGAACATTCATGTCCAATAAACTGTCTAATTATAATAATTTTTTTTTACTCTCTTTGAAGTCATTGATAAAATATTCTTGCAAGATTTGAAAGAGGAAAAATAGAAGGTTTGAATTTTTCAGCAGAGAAGACATTAATTTTCTCTCAGTACAATAATTGTAAAAATACAATTCTGTTTCATCTTTAACACAAGGTAGAGAAAGGGAAAGTGAAATTTCTGCCTTAGCAAAGAGATTACTAATAATGAAATTACTGTCTTCTTGCAGGTATAAATTTGCTGTTTATTAATGTTAACACATGGTTTCAGACTTACATGATGTACCATACAAGAATGGAGCCAATATAATTGTACTTTGAATTTCTGCTGCAACCCATCATATTAAATTACATGAAATGCTGGTGAAATCTTCATGTAGGCAGGTAACATGACACAAAAACCAGCTTCATCTGCCCAAATCTATTTGCTCTGAAAGAGTCCTTAATTCATTCCTTACACCTAAAAGAATGATCTCCATTTTTATCTGTGAAGAATCCCATCTCCTGCCTTCCTCCAGAATCTTCTCCAAATGCTATTGTGCTTCTCCTCCTAGATGTAGAAAGGAGTGTGAGGGATAAAAACACTCTGTAAAGGCACCATACTCCCTTTCTCTAAGTCCTCTAGTTTTAAGGGGAGCAAAGATGTTGTGGTAGGCATTTTGAGGTAAAATGGCAAGATAGCTGAAGGTCTCTGGTACATATGGCAGGGAATTGCATGTACCAGAGGTTTTCCACCAGGGTCTATCTGTTGCCAGTTAGTAATTTTGACTCTATAGACAAGGAGAGGTCAGTGGGACAAGGAAGAAGTGTGCCAGTGGAACCAGCTTTGCTCCTTTATATTCTCTTCACACTCCCAGATCACAGCTGAAAGAAGACATATATTAGTAGAGTTTCAGAGTTTCTTTTCCGAGGCAGAAGTACCTGCTAGGACATTCACATTCTCCAGAGCCCAGAATGATCCCACGAGGCCAGGAAAGACATGAGCTGAATAGGAAAAAGAAGTTCTTGCCTTCTGCGACAAGAAAAAGGCATGCCAAGTAATGGGCACAAGACAAGAAATATCATGCATAAGAAATATTTGGAAACTTCTTCATATTGGTTCAATACAATTAAAAAAAACTATCACCTCTTCTATTGTTCCTTTCAAATTAGTCTTTACAAATGCCTTCAAAATATTTTTTCTTCATAGCTATTTTATTATCCATAAACAATTCTCGTATTTTCTTGCTAGATGTCAGCTACATCAAATTCTTTTTGTTTCATGGCTCTTCCATTACTTTTTTGAGCCCAAATCATCAGAAGGCAGAAAACTACATCAGAGATGAGGCCTTTTGATAGACTTAGCCTCCAGTGCCACAAGCTTCCCATTTTTCTGCAGGATTTTTAGTGTTGAAATCAAAATAAGCTGAAGCTTCCCTGAAACATTTCTCAGAAAGAACTTGTTTATAATGGAAAATAAATCTCTATATATCCTGGGAAATGCATTTTAGACTTTCTCAAATAATTATTTAGCACAAGAAATGTAGCTATTTGGTGGAATGACATTTTCATATTTTATACATTGTACAAGGAGAGCATAGAAATGGTTTTAGACATCGTTATTAGCCCTATTACCACAAGTTAAAGTAAAAAAAAAGGCCAATTTATTTTCAACCACACCCTTTTTTGATGTGTAAACAGCACAAGTTAGAATTTTACGATTAAAAGTATCCACACTAAGCTCCTGAAAAAGCAAGGTGTGTACAGACACAACCCTCCTCACAAAACTGCCAAGAGTAAAATCCTTTCTTGTAACATAAACAGTTCCGGATTACAACAAAATCTGCTAGGACTAGAGAACATAGAACATTTGGGAGAACATTTGGGTTTGTCCATTTGTGGAACAGCTCCTACTACGTATATGTCATGATTTTAACCATTGTTTATTCTACAGAATCTACATTAGTTCCCTCACAATAGTGGCAAACTGGGTTATTTATTATCTTTATCCCTACCACAAAGGCAGATTGGCTAACTTCATCCCAGTTTTCATTTTATGTGAAATGTGAATTTCACATTTACATTTAATGCTGCATTGCCAATAAATTTGGCTTCACACTTTGAACTAAAATGAGACACAAAGTTCCATGGAAACTCAGAGACATTTTTTATAGAAATACATATTCTCTTTTACTGTAATTTTTTTCTTAAGTTCTACTGAAGAAAAGAAAAATCAGATTAGTAATGATCTCTTGAGATGTCATAATTTTTATTTACAATTCTAATTTCATCCAGAACTGGATTTTTTTACTCTTTTATAATTGGAATACCAACATATATTTTTATAAATCTATTTAGAGTCACAGTAATGCACTGAATGCAGTTGCTGAAGCTGCTGCGGTATCTGTCTCTGAATCACAGCTACTAGCAGTGAAATGTTCCAACTTCTGCAAACTGTCAAGTTCTTTAATAGCACATATATTAAATATTTTGAGCTATTTCACTAAGCTGTTACAAAAAAAAACCCAACCAAAATCTTGGCATATTCTCTAAATTTTGCAGCTATTTTGTGAGAAAAATGGAGCACTTGTTGTAGCAAAAGTAGAGAAGGGCTGCACAATTAATTTAACACTTCCTATCCTACAATTGTTTAGCTGAACAGAACAGAAATAAATGTACAAAAGATAGATGAAATGATGTTTAACTTGGCCAATGTTTAAAAACATAGCTTATTATAAAATAGTCCTGTGTCAGTAAACCAGCTTCTGCCTTTAACAATACCCATGTAATGGAAATACATTTCAGAAAGCATCAGCTTATCAGTAAATGTACACAGATGGTCCCTCTATTTACCATCAGTTCTTTCACTGACTCCCCAAACAGCCTGAGGAAACTGCATTTACTAAGATCTCCTCAGATAGCTGTAGCAAGCAGAGCACTACCCATCAGTATCAGAATCACAGTCCTCTCTTTCATATCATATTTTGAGCACATCCAGTAATCTGACCTGTCACAGGCGCCAGCCAAGTGGAAATGACAGTGAATGACAGTAACAGACCAAATAAGATGGCTGCCAGGAGTGCAGAGAGACCCAGGGACCTCAATCAACTGAACCAAAAATCCATTAAATGATTTAATTTTGTGTATCCAACTGTGGGGCAATGCTTACAGCAGGAGAGTAAAATACACGCACAAAAAAAATAAAAGCATGTAAAGGAATAAAGAGTTTGAGAAATAAAAATACTCTGAGGATAAGTTAATGCTTGATTGCTCCCTTTTTTGGAAGATGTTACAAGCTTTATATGTGCACAGAATAAACTGTTCCATAATATGACCTTACAATTTAGAAAATGATTCACAAATGGTATCAGTTTTGGCTGGTAATGCAGAAAGGTAAAAAGACACCTTCTTCTGTGAAAGTAGGCTAGTCAACTTGATTTTTCTTTGAAGTTTTTTCTTATCACTCCCATTTTCTGGCTGGCACTGAAGTGACTGAAATGAAGAAAGAACATATTTTAGCCTGAATTAAGGGTACAGTTTTATTCATGTATACCTATTTGGTCCAGCCTCAGCATTGTATTTCAAATGAAACCTCAAAAACAAAACTGGTATAAAAAAATATGGCACATTATCATATCTATGCTTTTAGACATTGTAGAACGTTAATTTTCTATTCATCCGCTCTATTAAAGGCTAGTTGGGCTCATTCTATACTAATAATTTCAAATGTGGTTTAATTTAATGTAAAAACCCTGAAGTCCCAGGATAGATAGTCCACAGTCCTACACTGTGCCTTTTGAACATCTCATAAGGAGGTGGGAGGAAGGTGTGTTGTCTCCTTGCTCTGTCAATAGCATGGTTTTGATACGTGATGAACTTGGGCATTAACGTATAGCAAAGTAAGCTGTTAAATATCAATTATGATTAGGCACTATTCATTAAAACACATAAACTGCTTGTAGCTGAAAAAAAACCCAAACCAGAAAGAACACATGACAATTAGGAAAGGTATTTTACTCTATTTTTTTGTTGCTGTTTGTTTGCTTTGTTTTCGTGGGGTATTTTTTTTGTGTCTGTGTTAGTTTGTTTGTTTTTTTTTTAATGTATTAAACCTGCTTAGGAAGCAAGATACTTTTCTTTAACTAATAACAGCCAGATGTGCCTAGTTGAAAAGAAAGTCAGCATGTTACTCTTTTATAATTCTTTCAGTTATAAGAAACTCCAGATCAAATACATTCGTAGTGTAGCTGCAATGCAACTGATAGGACTCTACAGAGCACTCCAGACAAGAGAATATTTTAAGGCTAGAGACATTCATTAGGTGATGTTTGAACAAAGCCTCTGTAAAGCTACAAAACTGTGCAATCACACGTGCCTTTGCTAATAAGCAGCACTTTCTTCCCAGTGTAAACTCATGAGTATATCAGATCACTAAATTCACTGAATAACAAAGGCAGGGAATTTTGTCTAAGAAGCTCTGCCTTTAGCTAGGAAAGTTGCAGGGAATGGATTTCTTTCTAACAATTCTTTCTTTTTAAACTATTACATTCGGCCGGGGGGGGGGGGGGGAAGGGGGACCATAATTTTTTAGCAAGCAGCTAAAAATCCCCCAAACCAAAATCATAACCAATCAACCCCTATAAGAAAAACAGCTTCTTGTTTTGAATTGATCAGATTCTTCACTGTCAGTAAAAGAGGTCTCAGTCAGACTTTCTCACCTATTGAAAGACATTGCATGTCACTGTGATCTGTCAAATGGCATTCTGTGCTGCATTTTCATAATATGCCACTAAGTCGATAGACACATTTCTCACTGATACCTTTCTAATGTTTGGAATGCGGGGCAAAACCAGCCTTCTGGATACATTTTACTGGATTCAAGAATGTGCTGCTCATTTATTAGTCTGTGCTCATTTAGAGGCTTGAGATGAGCTCCAGAATATGCTTTGAGGGGTAAAGATGCAAAATCCAGTATACAGTTATTTGTAATTAAAGAAAATTTATTCACATCTTTGTACTCAGCCATGGGCAGATATGCTGGTTCCAAGGCTCTTCCTCTGCAATGCCAGTAATAGTAACAGGCAACAGGACCTTGAACCATTTTTACAGCACAAAGTGCATCACAGAGTCCTGTAACCTGAAATGGGACATGGAGATCACAGACAGGAAGCATGCTGGGTTTTAGCTCAATCCTTGACACTGCCTCTTGTTACACAAAGGAATGTAGGAGGATAAGGGGATTTTTCTTTTCCTCATGTATTCTAACTGCCCAATGTAGCTGAACATGCTGCCTCATATATTGTTAATTTATCTGAGTATATGCAGCTACACAAAGGTATTCTTATTTTACCCTCACTGAAAGCTTTTCCTTGTCTAAAGGAAAGCTTTTCAATGTCTTAGTGGGAAGGAAGGAAGGAAGGGAACGAGCTACCAAGATAAAGTGATTCTTTTTCCAAAGAATCACATGGAATTTTCTTACTTATTTCTAAAAGAAAATATGGCAGTCATAATTATGATGGCTAATTCATGTAGAGTTGACAAAGCTATCCAGTGCTATAGTAGAACTGCAACTTGTGCTGTTTTACTTGATTCTAGTCTGTTGCAAATACTGTCCTATTTCAACAAGCCATGTGGAGTGTATCATTATATGCAGAAACATTTCTGTTCATAGGCTTTTCTCTTTCAATACCAGATTTGCCTGTGTTTTCCTTCTTGTGGAACTGCACATTATGTCCTCAGAATGACCATTTAAACTTTGATGCACACTAATCAATGTAAATATGTCATTTTATAACTAATTCTGAACTAATTAGTGGTAATTAGATGTGTCTGTCAAAAATATCAGCAGTAATTTGGAGTATATTACTTGTCAGTCAAATATGTTTTAAATAAATTTTGATAGCATTTCTGGCTCTAATTAACAGAACATCAGAAGCTTGCAGCCATTTTTGTGGATTTATTCTAAATGCAAGGAAGGGACTATATGCATATTTATGTAAGAATATTTCCAACTATGTTGCTAATACAGCAGTTTGAACTGAGAAAAGTACATTATACTCACATAGCTGAATTGTAAAGAGTTGAACTAGAAGTTTAACAGACAGTGAGGGAAATAGAGATACAAAGCACTTTATTAATACCTAAAATAAATTTAGAAAGTACAGTTTCATATTCTCTTTTTAAAAAGACAACTCTTATGATACTACTGATTCTGTGGTTGATAAATCAATACCTAGTAGTATCTTAAAATTTGCATTTCTGTAGCTGGCATAAAATTTTAGGTGCAAGGAGAGCAATGGAGTTGTACCTGGATTAGACTATGAAGGATACTTTTCCAACCTCTTATAGATATCAGGCTCAGAATTTGATCCATTCCATGCTGAGGTTAGAAAAGGAGCTCCATTAGAATTATGAGTAAATGAGAAATACAGCAAGGAATGACTAAGTATGTAAAGTTATTCCAGATTTATACTGGCTCTTGTATGCCCGCATAGATAGATGCTGTCAGCAAATATTCGGACTACACATCTGAAAATAAAGCACCTCTTCAACAAGTAAGTAAACACAATAAACTTTTTCAAAGACAGGAGTTCTAAGGAAGTGAATCCTTTTCCAAGGAATAGTAGCAGAGTTATGGGACAGGAAGCCATAGAAACTTTTCTAACCTGAATTGACTCAACAACACTCACCCACCATTCCTTTTCATCAATGTTTGTCAAAAAGATGCTGTGAACAAAGAAAATAGATTAAGAAGTGATTCCTGGGACCAGAATTCATGCTCTGAACAGGATAGAGGTGGAATGCATTGGGTCAAATTTAAGATTAAAAACACTGCTCTTTTATGGATGCAACAGCAAATCTTTCATGGGACTACACTGCCAAGAACACTTAAGGGTGGAGCTGGAAAATCGAAAGAAATACATCCCATGAGGCATCTTAAGTCTCTTGCTATATCGTACTTTTTGAAGGGGAACATGTGGCCAGCTTTATAGGTAATAGCAGACCTTATGCTCCAGAACAAATAAATTATTTTGTACCTGAGAGTGCACTCTTTTCTGGGTGTCTTCTCTCCCATATATCAGCATTTCTTATGAAATGACAATGATGTGTTTTCTGATCATTAAGTCATTAATGAACATTACATTATTAGACAAATCACGAAGGCAATCCCCTTTCATAGAAGACAAAACAATGACTTACCAAGTAAACAGATTTTCAAGACTTCTTCCTGAGGTGATACATGATTATATTATCTATCAATGCAGAATTATGGGAGTTTTTGTTTGTTTTTTATTTTCTTTTTTTCTGCAGAAAGGGAATCTCTTGGGGGTTTTTTCTGTCTTTGAGGAGTCTACAGCACTCTACAGATTTATATGAAGTTAAATGCTTTTTTGCTAGGTTTGTCATAAATCACAGGAGAGAAATAATGCACCATCCTCTAATTTCAACATTGACATAAAATGCCAGTGCTTCTCTTCAGGGATTTGCTATCAGAAACATTCATAAAAATATTAAATCAGATCCTGAAGGATGAACATTACCTTGGAATATAATTTGTAAAATCTGTACAGATTTTGGGAGGAAAACTACTTCCAGAATTAAAAAATAGATTTTATTGAACTCTTTAAACATTTTTTACTGTAGATTCACACTAACAGACTGACTCTTTAAAAGCTCATTCTTAAACCTTTTCCTCATTCTTTTTCCAGGTTTTGAATGAAATATTTGTTTAAATATGAAGGAAAATTAAAAGAAATGGCTCAGGAAAAAAAAAACAAACAATAAAACAGTGTCTTATAGCATACAGTCATTAAATAAAAGAAGAAAGAAAGAAAAATGTATAAAGCAGCTTTTTTTTTACACATACTTCATGAACTTATCTGATAAGCAGTAATAAACCCTTCGAAAATAGGTCAGTATAACAATGAGAACAAAAAAGAAGTCAGGACACATTCACGTTATCATAACATGTTAGGTTTTTCACAGATTTCTTACTTACAAAATTCCTGTCTTCCAGAGCTTGCAAATGATAATATCTTAGGGCTTTAACTTGTATTTACTTATCATGGAGTTCTGATAGCTTAAGATGGTCCTCCATGAAAGGATTTTTATTCTTTTACTCAGTTTCCTATATCCTCATGTTGATAAAAATGGTAGAATGAAACACATGATCTCAGAACTATGTTAAGCAGAGAATCTCATCTTAAGCTACCCATCTCATTGGCCAAAAAAGAGAGGAGCATGAATTAACATTAATTTCCAGGAACATTCAGTACAGAATATTTTCCTAGTTTATTGTCTGACTCTTGCTTCATTTCTTGCTATCGATTAAAGAAAAAATAATCTTCAAGTTAAAAATTATAATCCAACAAGCTACTTAACATAGTGCCTGCAAGTTTTTAATACAACACCTGAATATCTAAACAATTGTATCTAGGTGTAATTAAGAGATCAGACATATATCCCATCTACCAACCATCAATGCTGCTATGGTGGTAATAGCTGCTTTGAAGTCATTGCTTAGAGACTGCTTCTCACGGCATTTATTTTATTCAAATTTGAGTATCAGTATACACTATGATACTGACAGTTGTCTTAGAACCAATGCAGTCCCAGTGGAAAATCTGCTTTTCACTCTTACTGCGTCAACTTAGGAGAAGAGCCTGGATCAATCCATCTTCAAAATGCGAGGAGAGGAATCACTGCCACATTGCTGAGATTGCACTGATTCTTTCATTCTTCTTAGCCCTGTGCTGGAGACTAACAAAGGAGAAGAAATATTATTACCGAAAGAACCTCTGCAGACTGTTAGCTGACATGACCAGTGGGAAAAAAAATTAATGGTGTGCAGGAAATGGTAACTAATGGCAGCTAAGCATGCCTCCTCTCTTGGGCAATGCTGTGTCAGGGACTGATGAACTGGCTCCTGGAGGGAGGGAACAAATCCACATTGTGGTGTAGGGTGGAGGTAGGGCTCTGCGGAGCAAGGTTAGAGCTGGGTTAATTGTCCCTGCCTTGACCAGCAAGTGTGGGTACAGCACGAACCTAATCCAGCTGTAATGCATTCAGCTCAGGAGCTAACAGCTAAAGCTAAGTCAAGGTATCCCTGCCCACTGCTGTGTTCACAGTGGTGCTGTCTTCTCATAGTCTCAACCTTCTTTTTCTGACTAGAAACACTTAAAATCAAATCTACAGCTCTGAGCCATAGATCCTTCCCTGTGGATGAGAATGATAGAGACAATATTAGAACTGGGTTTTCCCCCCCAGCGTGCTCTGCTAAACCTTAGATCCCTATTTCTGTTGTTTTCCTATTGTGCAATAACATATTGCGTAAGAAAATGGATCTGCATGACGGGATCAAGTGAACCCACAATGAATTTGTGGGTGACTCCAAGTTGGGTGGGAATGTTGCTCTGCTGGATGGTATGAATGCTCTGCAGAGGAATCTGGACAGGCTGGAATGATGGGACAGGGCTGATGGTCCCATATTGGGTTAGGTTCAATAAAGTGAAAATCCAGATCCTGCACTTAGATAACAACCCCATGCAATGCGACAGGCTGGGGAAAAAGTGGCTGGAAAGCTGCCCAGCAGAAAAAGACCTGGTGGTGCTGGTCAAAATCTGACTGAACTTGATCCAGCTGTGCCAGCTGGACAAGAAGATAAATGTAATCCTGGTTTGTATCAATATTGTACCAATATTGTGGCCATCAGGACCAGGGCAGTGATTGTCCTTCTGTACTTGGCATTGGTGAGGCTGCACCTTGAATTCTGTGTCCAGTTTTGGGGCCCTCCCAGAAAGACAGACATTGAGGTGTCCAGAGAAGTGCAACGGAGCTGGTGACGGGTCTGGAGAGAAAGTCCTATGAGGAGCATATGTATGCTCCCTATAAGTTACGGGAGGTGAGTTTGCTTAGCCTGGAGAAAAGAAGGCTCAGGGAGTACCTGATGATTCTCTACAACTGGCTGAAGGAAGGGTGAAGTCAGGTGGGTACAGCTTCTTCTCACAGGCAGCTAGTGACAAGACAAGAGGAAATGGGCTCAAACCATGCCAGGGGAGGTTCAGGTTGGACATCAGCAAGAATTTCTTCACTGAAAGGGTTGTGAACAGTCTGCACAGGGAAGTGGTGTAGTCACCATTTCTAGAAGTATTCAAAAAATGACTGGACATGGTGTTTGTTGCTTTGGTTTAGTTGTAAGGCAATGTTCAATCAAAGGCTGAACAAAAGATGCTGAAAGTGTTTTCCAGTCTTAAAGTTTCTTTGTTTCTATCAAATAATTCTAAATAGTCAACGAGTCATTATTTCCTATTAAATGTCTTTAAGAAAGTGATAGTGTTTGTACTTTCCATAATGATAAATTCAGACCAAAGGTCTGCATCTGGATCAAGATACAGATTTGGTATATATCCTGCTTATATATTACTGATATAATTTAAATATGGATGCAAACAACACTTTCTCAATCATTCCTTCCCTCAGACAAACTATGAGTCCAATACCAATGCATTTTTGGTTTCCTCTTGCTTCTGAACACTTTGTTTCTGAAACTAAGATAACTAGTGTGAAAAGGGGCAAAACATATATCACTCTTGGTAAAATACAAAATCAGCTGTTAGGATGCATTTCTGTGGTAGCAATTCCCATTCTCTTTATTACATATCATATTCTAACAGGTTTATCTTCAATGTACAGAACATTTTGGTTAAACCATTCCATTTTGGTTAAACCAAACCATTTTGGTTACATTTTGGTAAACCATCAAGGAAGTCTAACTTCCTTTGAATACTTTCTGGAGCCAAATGCTTAAGCCTAATTATAAATTGCTATCCTCTTTATTTCCATTTGAAATTCTCCAACTATTCTAATTAGGCTTCCCCAAAGGTCAGAGAACATTAACAATCTGGGCACAGTCTGGCTTTTTGAAGTGCTTGGAAATCTACTGTTAGTGCTATTTGAGGAAACATAAGAGAAAACCAGCTGCCCTGGCTAGCATAGAATAATTAATAATAATAGCTATGTAGTGATGACATATCCAGGTTAATTGCATACTAATTAAGGGCTATAGTAAAGCAAATTACTGTTTGCATTTGAAATAAAAGATTGTGGCCACAGTAACTCATAGAAATGTGCTGTATCCTCTTGGCAAGCTCTCAAACAGAAATGAAATTAATTTGAGACATGTACACATGATCTAGTTTGAGAAGTCAAAAGTTTTGAGAAGCTATCTGCAGTGAGACAGTGATAATCATTAATGAAGAAGAATTTGATATGAACTGAAGTTAAGTTCTGAAAGAGTGAGCAGAGAGAGTGGCTGGCAGAGCGGGGAGTCAATCAAAAGATAATTAATGGACAGTGCAGAGTATGAGCAGCAATTAAGCATGAAGAATCAAATCTTTAGTTAGGGGCAAACCAGGAAGGAGCCAGGAGGGGAGTCCCGCAGTTAGCTATTTCTGGATGTTTAGGAAGGAAATTAAGGATCTTGTCATTTGGAGGATGTCTGACTGAAAACAGAGTGCTGGCCAGATACGAACTGTGTAAGATCTTGGTGCTGTTCAGAAAACTAGTTGGAGGCAATAACCCGTGGGGCAAGCTAGTGTGCTGTGAGTGAGATAAAGTGAATGGGATACAAGGCTATTTTTGGGGAGGAAGAACAACTGATACACTGAGTAATCAAAAGCTAAGCAAAATTTCTCATATTAATACAAATGGAGAAATAATAAAGATGTCCAGAAAGACAACAAGGCACTACCAAGAATGTAGAAACTTCATAGGTTGCTATTCCGGGTTTCTCCTGTGTCTGATTTTTATTACACTTTAGCCACACCCAAACTATACCCAGTCCTTTGATGAGAGGGAGCAAAGAAATATAGGAATGGAGAGAAAAGAAGAACTGGGTTCACAGCTCAGGGTTAGGTTCAAGTATACCTGAAATTCAAAGAATTTAGATTTTATACAGTTTTATTTACAGAATAATTGAATAGAGAAATACAGAGTTTCAAATAAAATAAAACAAAATAAGAAAGCAAAGAAATTATATATCTCCCTTTAAAAAAAAAAAATACTTATAAAATAAGACTCACTTTCACTCAGTTTTAGCCTACAGGCTCTCTGACAGGCCTCAAGGACCAAATCTCTTCCCCACAACCTTGCTAGAATGCATAGTCATGTAGTTCCTCTGCTGTAATAAAAGTAGAACTGAGTATTCCCTCTAAAATAGTAAAGGATTTCAGAGGATTTTCCTGGAATGCCTCATCCTGGAAAGGATATCAACAACTCTTCATTGTGGATGCAGATGGAATGAGAGTGAGTCTAACTTACTTTCATTTGTACATAATGACCACTCTTAGAGAACACATAGGTGGGGGTTTTAACGTTAACCAAATCTGTTGATTGGCTATTTCCTCATGTATATTTTGCTATTTGATTAAAAGAAGAATATAGTAAAACCATTTGAAATTATTCTGTGCTACACTGGAATAAGCAATGTAATATCCAGTTGATTAAGAATCTGTGAATATTCTATTTAATTTTTTTCCAAGAAAAAAAAATAGTGGCTAGTTTTCAAAATTTCTTCTATTGAGCAAAATACTTAATCCAAACCAGGTTTTTGAGGATGCTCCATTAATCTTGTTTTTAAAACTCAAACTAATGTAACCTTTAATTACAAAAGTGTTTTTACTTGGTAATAAGAAAAGTAGTAACTGAATTAGAGCCAATAGAGTTTCAGAATATTTGGCCACATAAAATTTTTTATTCAAACATGCTTTTAGAAATATTGTTTTAGGCTGAAAAAAAAACGATACTACCTTATCAAGGGGCTAAACCTGCAGCTGATGTTAGTTGACATGATAAATGGACTTCAGCAGTGTAATGGTGGTTGATATCAGTTGAAGACTTGATCCAAACTGATTAGCAAAATAATCAATACATCACATCTTATATAAGTATGCTGTTTTTTCTGAAAAACTACAGCACCAGCTGCTGCTTTTTCCACTGTTTCATTACGGCCTTTTTTTTTTTTTCCAAGATAAAATGAAGTGTTTGAAGAATTCTTGGTCTTGCAGTTGAGCTGCTGAAAATATGTTTTAAAATCATTAATAACAGGATACTCAGTTCTTTTAGCAGCTTAAGTGAACTCCAGCAATGGGGTCAGAATTTAAAAAAAGGAAGATGACTTCATCTGCTTTGAAATCAATGTGCAAATCTCAGAAAGCTTGAATAGGCAGAAGAAGCTAATGCGGCTGAAACTTTGCAGGACCTGAGATAGATGAATGACCTGCAGCCTACAAAGCCACTCATTTTCCAATATACACAGGGACAAAAGATTATAAGTGACAAGCTTATTTAAGCAGAAGGAAAAAGTAAAGTCATGTTGTTCAAGGCCTTTCAGGTATATTTTTCTGAGGAATAAGCTATTCTCAAAATTA
>VZRF01004117.1:501312-518196 GCA_013396875.1 Vireo altiloquus | reverse complement strand
AAAAAAAAAAAAAAAAAAAAAAAAAAAAAAAAAAAAAAAAGGTGGGACTGTGAAACCAACTGAGGCAAACAAACTGATAAAGGGTAATCAGTTGCTGCTAATATTACAAAACTGCTTTTACAGGACAGGCATTCAAAGAGATCACATCTGAAAGATGCAGAGAATAGTATTAACAGAACAAAAAAAGTAAAGCCCATAGAATATCCTGAGTTGAAAGCAACCTAAAAGGAGCATCGAAGTCCAACTCTGGACCCTGTGCACAGAGTAAAGCATTAGCAATATCCACCTACCCTCAGAAATTTAGAACAGTTAAAAAGGTGTATCAGAAATAATGATTTACAAGTCTGGAGACATACACAGTACCTTCTTGTTATGAATGGATAATGTGGGTTTAAATAAGTCCCTGTCTTTGCCCAGGCCTCTGGTAGCAGGCAGTCGTGTTACTGAGGTGGCCAGCACCCCAAGACCCAGTCTCATTCCTAAGTTCTTTAATAATGGCTATTATAAAATGAATATTTTTTATATTCATTATTATAGAATGAATTATAGTCTATTATAGAATGAATTATTTATTTAATAGACACGAAAATAACAGAGATAAGACTTTAACCAGACTACTACTACACAGGAATAAGGCCAAGGGAATCCTAGTATTTTAAATGCGGGGTTAAAGGTACCATGACACTTACTGCTAGAAAAGAAATAGTATAACTTGGGATCCAATATTTCTTACCATCCAATTCTCAATGGAGCACACACTGAAATCCTTTCTCTCAATTCCCAGGAAAGTAACCACGGAATCTGTCCAGACTCTGGGAAGAAGTCTCACATGCTTTCAGGGCATGTGGGTAGAGGCTTCTCAGGGTGTGTGTANATGCCCCAGCCATGAGAGAGAGGAGGATGTTCTGCCACATTTCTCCTTTCTCCCTCCTGCCCCAGAGAAAAAGACAGTGATAGAATCTCAAAAATACATTACAGTGTGAGTTTAACAACACAGTTTTAATTTTGTCTAGAAAACAGAGCACTAACCAGGAAATATGAGCCTGGACCTTTCCATATAGAAAGAGATGCTTGCAAACAAGATAAGTCCTACTCATGGCATTGAAGCAATGATACCTTAATGAGTGACGGGAGAGAAGTAAAAGGGTCAACTGTTCCAGCAAACAGAGGAAGCATCTTGTTAAGAGTAGGGAAAATGAGAAATGGAAAATGATGGAAACAAATAGTGAGTATGAAATCCTTAGAATTGTTAAATTTGGGGGAAACAGCCCAATAATTTGTCAGTTTGTGTCATAAGAGAACATTTTACAGAAAATGAGATACAAAATATATCTGGATTTTTCTAAAGATGTAGAAAATCTATCAAGACATTACAAAAGTAAGCTATCAGCAGAAGCTCATGCCAGAATTATAAACACTGTTGTTAGCTGTGATGTTTGCAAACTAGAATTCAGGGCAGTTTAATAAAATCACTAATAAATTGACTGATGACCAGTGAGGAATTTCCTCAATAAATACAGTAGAACAGAAACATTGGTCAAAATGTGAGGTTAGCTTAAAATAAAAATAATAGAGAAGTATTTTTGAAATAGTACAACGTTGATAGCCCAAGATAACATTATTTGGACAGTTTTAGGTCTAAATTCATGCAGTATAATAGACAAGATAGGTGCCAATCAGACCACAGTAAGTAATTGCAGGTATGTATTTTCACTACACTGCTCCTCACTAGAGTTTTGAAAGGTTGCTCCTCAGTGTGTCACCTGCGCAAGGAACATGCCAGGAAAAACAATGTTGCAAGCATATTAGGAGAACTAATAGGATACAAAGTCACTGATGGTAGATGACATGAGAAGGTATGTAAAAATTCATTTTAGAAAACATGACAGCAAATTGAGAGCTCTCCAGGAGAAATAACCACCCACTAGTGATCTAAAAATCATCTTTTAAAAGTATTCACAGAAGCGGTATTTTAACCTGCAAAACAGAATTACACCACAGCAGGACCATCTTCATACACCATTTGCAATTGAGATGCTTTTACTTCTTATTCAAAAGGGATTTTTCAGGAAGGGCTTGTACCTAGAAGTTCGACTGTTTGCATTAGCTTCACTCTATCATACTACATCAGAAATACGTGAAAACCTGAAATCAGAGAATATCAAGCCTCACCAGGATATTTAAGATATTTATCCCAGTTCATTAGGGTAAAAAAGCATGCATGTGAAACCTCAGGCTCTGCCTCTACTAAAATTAATGAACTTCTGGGAGGATTTCACTGCAGCTGGTGATAATACTGAGCCTTCTCTTAGGACTTTCTGTTGGACCTGTGCAAAACCTGGGTGCCTGATGCTGCTTTGAATAAGCAGAACAATCCAGACCATAGAAATTACATGAAATAATGTAAGAAACTACTGAGATAAAAAACCCAAAAAAACCCAAAAAAGCACATTTGCACTGCTCCTGGTACTGCAATCCAAAGCATAGTAGAAATACAATTGCTTGCACAATAGATTAAAGAAACTATAATTCTATCTAAAAAATTCTTTATACCTGCATTAAAGGGTATAATGGACTTCTGGCACAGCATGCCAGGCTCCTGCTTCATTATGCTCTTGAGAGAAAGGTGTAGGTTATCAGTTTCCTCTCTCTTACTTGGCATATTGTGATTGCTGTTGCAAAGTTTGAAGATTTCAATCAATTGCTAACAACTCCAATGCGTATGAGTCATGGTGGATTACCTGGTTGCACTATCTGCAAAACTGATGCAGAACGTTTGTGAATCCTATCCAAAATACTGGATAATTCTAGAGAGGAGTTACTCCTGAGTTTAATGACACAAAAGGATAAAGCCTTTTTAATAGAAAACCTGCTGTCGGCTATATTTTGCACAGTAGATTTCAAATCTAGTACAAAGTTTAAGGAAATATTGTAATTTGATTTAAATTTGGTTATTGTTACTTAGTTTCTGCAATGGGTTGGCTTTGGCCAGCTACCAGACACCTAACCAGCCACTCTCTCACTCTTCCTCCTCAAAGAACAGGGGGAGAAAATGAGATGAAAATGTCATGGGTAGAGATAAACATGGGGGCTTACCAGTTACCATTACTGACAAAAAAGACCCAGCTTGGGAAAAGCAAATTTATTATTGCCAATTGAAATTGAGTTGGATGGTGAGAAACAAAAACTGTAACAACTTCCTCTCGTTTTCCCTTTTCCCAGGTTCAACTTCACTCCTTTATCCCTGACTCCTCTATCTCCCCGCAACTGCAGTACAGGTGGATGGGGAATGGGAGGCTGCAGTCAGCGCATAACAACTTTCTGAGGCTCCTTCCTCCTCATGCTGTTTCCCAGCTCCAGTTTGGGACTTTCCCAAAGACTGCAGTTCTTTAGAATAAGCTTGCCCATGCGTGGGCACTCCATGGAGCGCAGCTTCCCTGCGGGCACATCCATCTGTCCCGCCGGGCTCTCTCCCTGGCCACAGGGCCATCCCTGCTGGGTCTCTGCTCCCCTCCGCCACCGCCCGCACACCTCGGCCCGTACTGATGCAAATCTGAATCATTTTCCCTATTCAAGTAATGGGTTGAAAAGTAATTTCAGCTACAAGGCGCCTTCAGAGAGGCGTTTCCTGGATACTGGGTTTCACTGCCTTTTTAAGAAGATGTTTTCTTTGAGCCAGTACCTAAGGAACTGCTTCCCATTGACGGGCCTGTGGTCCTCTGGACTGGATGATGGCGAGAGGTACAGGTTTTCTTTTTGAGCCTGCCACTTCCTAAGCCTCCCACATGTAAATATAATGAGAAAATGTTTAATCTCACATTAAAAATGTGAGAAATTCAGCTGGACCAAAATACTAGGCTTTCGTACATACAAACATGTTATGTGGCTTTTGTAAAGCTCTCTCAAGGAGGGCATAGTATATTCATCTAAAAAAACCTATTTTTCTGAATAAAGAATCACAAGCTCCAATCAGGGTTTCCAATCAAGTTTGGACCTCCACATTTAGGCCTATAAATTACAAATATAAATAACAACAGAGCCATGTTTACTGATCATTTCATACAACTGATAAAATATTGCACTGATAAAGTGCCCTTCTGGGCCAATTGACTACTAGAGAAGGTTAAGGAGAACAAGTATTGTTCTTTGTTCTTAGGACAGAAGCACTTCATGATTTGATAAGAAGTAACCTGCTCAGAATGCAACCTAACTAATTTTCTTCCCTTTCCATACAATCATGGTTTCAGGCTACAGTTTTCTTTCAAACCAATATTAACAAACTTGAGAACCATCAGTACCTGCACTTTTAGTAACTGCACACTAGCTGAGAAATATGCATCCTTAAATAACAGCATATAGACAGGTTACTTTTTAAAGTGTTTCTTTTCATACGTTTTAGTTTCATATGTTTCTTTTCAATCCTTTTAGTACTAGAGCTTATGGGTACAAACTGTGCTCTAGTTTATGTCTCTGGATGGAATGCTCCTACCTGCTTTAATGGCTCCATCTGAACCATGTAATAATCTGTTCTTTAACCTCTTCAAGCAGAGCAGATAGATGTGATTTTCTAACAGAGTTGAGATCTCCAGTATATTTCCCAAGGAATTTCTACCAAACTACTCAGAAATTCAGAATCACATGGCAAGTACATGTCTGACAAAACTTTGGTCTCTTTGGATATCTGTTTGTTCCTTGAAACTAAAATAGTAGGCTAAAAGAGTCTACAAAAAAATCCATTTTTTTTTAGGTCTGAGTGACAATCTATTTCATCACTCTAAAAATTTTGAATCATCAAAAGTTGCAAAATGTTACTTGGTTGTCTATCCTTTGGTGGTTAATGTCAAGTGAATCTTTTATTTCTTCTCTACAGATACCACTGTTACCCTCTGAGCTGAGTCTTGGAGCATGATGAGAGGTGTACTGCTTCTTGAGATACCCAGTTCCTGTATTTTATTAGATATGACTCTTCTGACTCATATCTCTTTGGGACTGAGTTTTTTCACCTTTCCTATCTGAAAGCAATTATTGTCAGCATAAAATAGTGATCCAGGCTAGAGCTGTTAATAATTTTCCAAAATGTCTGCTGTTTGAAGGAGAAGTGGCTCCATACCTTTCAAAGAAATTGCCAATTCCTGTTGTTAGCATGGATCTTCAGTGTTAATACTCCTGTAGATGTTTGCAGAGCAGTGATAATTGTCCATTGCTCATTTATTACAAACCCCACACTTCTATTGAGAAAGAAGGTCAGACAACGAGAGGAATTGTTGTCTTTTCTTGTTATTAGAGAAGGCAATAAATGAAAATATTAATAAAATAAATGATAACTTTTTTGGTGTTGGTTTTTGGCGACAAAGGAGTTAGGTGCTTTTTTTAATGCATTTGACACCTTACAGGAGGAATTGGATTTTTTTCAATTTCATCTGTATTTCTAGACCAGAAAAATCTGGAACAATTTTTCAAAGGGAATTATCTTTTTTTTTTTTTTTTTCTTTTATTTAAATAACCTTAAGTTAAAATCTTTTGTATATCCATACCACAGAGCATTACTTTTTCTTGCTTTGGAAATCTCTCCTTTCTTACCCTTAAAAAGTTATAGAGAATATTAGTTTTGCTTTAGTTGAGACTGCTCTGGAAATATATTGCTATGTTTCCCTTGAATCAGTAGCTAGAAAGCTGAAGAAAGATCTGTTTGGTAGAAATATTTACAGGACTTTTTTCTTTTGACAGCAATCTTTCTACAATTTAGCTGGAGAAGAAGGGTTTACCTTATAAAGGAGTTCTGATGAGCATCTTGAAAATACATAGATAAAATTGGGCATATTGTGAGTACTTGCAAATCAAATGACCTCCTGGCATTTTTCACTTAATATCTTCTGTCAGAAACACATCACTGCTCCTCTTTCTCATCTGGACTTTTTGGCATATGTCAAACCAGTGGACTACAGCTGTATCTTTCTGGATGGAGAATATGTGAAAGGGTAGCTGATAAGAATGAGCTTTGATACACTCAAAAAAATTTTTTCATAATGGAGGCATTTAATAAATTAGATGCGGAAAGGAGAAGGAACAGCAAAGAAATCTGAGTGCACAGATCAGATTTTCACACTCACATAAACTATTTTACTGCATGCCTTTAAAAAAAAAAAAGGCAACAAAACTGCTAATACTATAACATAATTTTATCCAGTTGTGTCTGTGTCCCAGGAGGTGAAACTAATTGAACCATCACTTTCTGATCCTCTTAACCCTTTTGACATGACAGATATATCAAAAGCCTTGAAAAATTATTGTTTTCATTCCTAGTTACTTTTATATTCTTTGTATTCTATCTAATACTGTTAAGGTTTTAGATTATCTGCACCGTATGGATTTGACAAACAGATGAAATTTTGATTAAATAAAAACAGAATGCTACAGCTTCTCTGGACTACATATAATGTCCTGTTCAGGGAAAAAGTAAAAAACTTCCTAAACAAGCAATAGGCAAGATTTTGTGCGACTGAAATCATAATGTATTCCGAATTGAGCTCTACACAGCATGTGAAAAATATTTGAACATAAAAGATGTAAAATTTCCAGACATAAATAGATTTGGCAAAGAAAATACAGTGGAAGTACTGAATGAAGCTTGATTTTGTATTTCATTGTAGAGTATGTTGAAGCTGTTCATACAGAGAAAACTATTAGTGGCATTGTATTAATGTACACTAATTGATGGATAAATAGATCTAACAATTTTTGCCCTTTGAATAGGCGACAAAGCAGTAATTTGATTTCTTGATCAAAATGCAGTAAAATGCCATTTGCAGTGGAAAAACGTTATTTTAATTAAATATTTATCTAGTCATTTATTAAATATTTATCTAGTCATTTTTATGGTGCAGATTTTGGCCCAAAACACAGAATCTTTAATTATCAGAATAGTTTAACATATATATAACATTGTCTTAACACATCTTTCTACTGCCCGCAAAGGGCATTTCCATCTACATTGTACATGTGGGAAGTTAGACGAGAAAAATTACACTTTTTGCATCTGAATTCTTACAATTATGACCAAAACCATCCCGAACTTTTCTCTCCCTGTGGCTGCAGCTCCCCCCACTCTGGCCATGGCCCGGGACCCCAAGCCAGGTCCAAGGGGCCAGCGATGCCACAGTGTCTAACCACATGCAGGTAAACTCACCACTATTTCGGCCTGCCTCAGTGTTCTGTCCTCTCATTTCACTAATTCCTCACATCAGATATATACTCGTCTTTCACCCCTCACCTCATGTAAATCTAGCTCCAACCAAGTTCACTGCACACCTGAAACTTTTACAAGCAAATGACCAAGAAATGAAAATAAATGTCTTCTTGTCAAATGAGATTCACAACGCCACATGCTAAGTCTGTATTTCTTAAGGCAATGCATCTAATTGCTGAGCAGTCAGTAAAGCATTATTTAAGAATTGTCCTAAGTAATTAAATTAGGCTACTCTGGTTTGTTTAAACACACATTAATCTTTCATAGTGACATCAAATTTGCAAACACCTTAGGGAAAAATTCTGCAGTAAATCATTTGTAAATGCAATAAACGTTTAACCTGTATAATATAGGTAGAATACTTCAAAGCAGTTATAGTTTACTTTTTTCCTTGATCAAATAAAAAGTGAATCAGAGTTTCCTAGTAATTTCATTGTATCATTCATGTGCATAGTATACAGTGTTGTATTTATTTGATGGATTGGAAAAGTGAAAATTTGTCTTTTAAACTTTTAAAGTGTTTTAAAAGTTCACATTTTAAAAGTTAAAATCTCCTTGTTTTATATCCAGTAAAATACAAGGAAATTACCTTGTTTTCTCACTCCAATTTAAAACCAGAAGTGTAAAAACTTAATTATGATCGGAATAATTATTATTAGAGAAAGTATCTTGATTCTAAGCTACAATGCAATAAATAATACTTTTTGGTGCTATGGTCTAAGACTAAACTTAGAGATATGATCAGAATTGGGAGGAAATTTGGCAATATTGCTTCTAAGGCTGGCGTCCAGGCCAAGTTAACCTCGTGCAGTTTCCTCAGCGCAAGGCAGGAGGCATTACAAAGTTGCCCAGCAAGTGCCTCTATTGAAACTTGGCACAGTGGCTGTACAGTGCACGAGTCTCTTCCTCCAAGCACCTGAGCCATGGCCCTTCAGAGAGGATTCAGTAGTAGCTGTGACTGCTCCCTCAGCTGGTGTTCATCATCTCACTGAATAAGGCACTCCGTGAGCAAGAGCATCAAAGTGTACCAGAAACTGAAAATACCAGGATGAGGCAAGTGGGAAATACATGATATAGAATGGTTTGGATTGGAAGGAACCTTAAAAATCATCATCTTAAAAATCATTCCAACCCCCTCTGCCATAGGGTGGGACACTGTGGGCATGACCATAAATTGAAACCATGTTCATAGTTTTCATAAGTTTGGTTTTCTGCCAACACCCCTATAGAAATACCTTTCCATATGCAAGTGAGTAATTCATATAAATTCATCTGGCTTTGTTTCTATAACTCAAACATATTATTTTTAATGCCTGTTTTTTATCACTCATTTATGGAAGAGATTGTGTGAAAAAGTGAGCCTGCAAATGACTATGTCTGCATCCCAACTAAAGAGCAGATGTGTACTACAACTTCATTTCAGTTTTTTGTTTTTGTGTTTCTGGGGAAACTCAACACACTATGTGACCAACCCACACCACATTACATGATCTATCTTTTTTTTTATTTTTCATTAAATACCAGGATGTAAGTCTGGCACAAACATGATCTGGAAAATGGAAGAGCTTTTTAGTTTCTGACTATGACTAAAGTAGTGGTGGTAGTTTGGACAAGCAGAGGTAGATTTGTAGAACAAATGCTGGCATTGAGAAACTGATGGCCAAATTATATATGTCTACTACAGAGTGTAAAATCTGACATGCTTCCTATACGCTTTTCAAACACTTCATTTGATTTTATTTTTGCAAGCTTCTAACTTGTTCTAAACTGGTGCCATTAAGTGGCAAGAAATGTTCTCCTCAAATTCTTTCTGGCTTACCCTAAAGTGAACCACAGCCTAGTAAATTGGTTTAGAATGAGTAAAATTATCTTTTAGGTGTAGAAAAATAATTTTCTACATATAATTTTCTTTATAGGCATTAGAGAAGTCCACAACAATGACAAGATGCCTCATATTTAGGCAGCTCAAAGAAGATAATGTAAGCCTCAATTCTAGTAACAACTTGTAAGAACAGCTGGATGAGCTTTAAGTTCTCACTGCTTTTCAGTGATTTTATTCTCAGGATTATATGTATGTAAAAAAAAAAAATCAAACAAGTAACCAGTCTGTGGTTTGTAAACAATGTTTTCAATTTCTGATTTTGGGAAGAAATCATGCCCTTCTAAACTTTGAGGAGAATGGACGAAGTCAGCCAGAGGTTTAGCAATCATCTGGTGTGCTAGACATGTTTGAATGTCTTTCATTTATTAAGTAGACAATTCTGTTGCTTACAAGCAACAGAACTAAACTGATCTTATGAGTGAAGGCTTATTATTAAGCATGCACACAAAGAAGTGTTGTGGGGCTTCAGATGAGATGGAAGCTGTGTCAGGTTACATTCAGAGTCAATAAAAACCAATAATTCTTAAGAAAATGGTATGAAGTAAGCCTTTGTCAAAGAGACTTCCTGGGGCTTAGTTTTCCACTTATAATAATGTATAGAGGATTCTGATGCAGTAGTTCATTTCCTATTGAACCGTTTCTCATTTCAGATGCCTATTAATGTTATAGAGGGATCACAATCCTTGATTTCTGTAGGACTCCTCAAACAAGTTTATTGCACCCATGCTTAAGAATTCATTGATTAATTTTTTCCTCCTCCATCTGACAAAAATTTTATCAAAACTGATGTGTCAGAATATTTCAGCTTCAGTGAAACAGCATTTTTTTCCTGTCTCATCAGTTCTATTTATCATGTTCATGTCAATGTTAAGTTTGCTGATGAAAAATCCAATTTGAAGTAGCTTGAAGTTTTCTAAAAGGGCCTGTCCTGAATATGTAACATAAGAAAAGCTTTGCTATCTGTAATCCATCCCATTAGAACACAAAACCTATTTCAGTGACTGGGTGACTCCAGCACTACTCATGGCACTATCCACTCCTTTTTCCAGCAGAAAGCTGTGGTGAAACATTCCTCAAAGTTCTTCGAGATCTACAGCATGCAAAGAACTTGCAAGTAACAGAAGCTATTTCAAGGGAGTCAGACGGCACCATAGGGAAGACTAAGAAATATCTTGTGTTAGGAAATATCTTATGGATTCATATAGAATTTTCAGGTGGATGCTCATGAGGTTCTTATTGGTAGTGAGAGTACATTATTCTATTTTAGTTTTACTAAGCATCGGCATAAAGAATTCAGAGCAGGCACAATAATCCCACACTTCCTTTTTATATTAATTTCCAGATTTTGTTGATTGTATTAAAGTCAATAATAGAACTTCTAGTTTTTTGGCTTGAGCAAGATCTAAATATTTTACTTTCCTTTGAATTTTGCTTGACTATAGAACCCAATAAAGGACTCTGTGTTTTTTTATGTTAGAAGCCATAAGGAAATTTGTTTGTCCAATTAGAAAGAACAGAGAGAAAGTGTTCATTTTTATAAATATAACACAATGTTCATCACTTGATGAAACAACATCTTCACTACCGTAATAATGGATTTTATGCAATTTTATTGTTGTAAGCTTAATAATATAAGGGAGAGAAAAGCCATTTTCTTCAGCATGGGTCCCACATGGTTTTGCACTAACACACGATACAATTACATGTCTCAGATGAGGATTTGATAATAATTGTGACAGACGGACAATGGCCTGGTAATAAATGACTATTTCATAGCCAAAGTACATAAGGGAAATTTCTTTCAACTTTAGGAAAAAAATCATCCTGGCCAGATGGTTTAACTTCAAGAGAAATGAGTGGACAGGGTCATAATGAATGAATGCTTTCTAAGCTAGTTTTCATGAGAACTCAGCTGTTCAAGAATCTTCTCTAATATGCTGAGATTTAATAATCAGTCTGACTGGCTGTGGAGCATGTTTGAGTCTGTTCTTTTGTCTTTGTCAGTCTTCCACTTGCTCCAAAAGTGCAGTAAAATAAGCTATGTCTCCATCTTGGTTACAATGTCAATAAAACTCTAGCTGATCTAGAAACATTGGTTTATGGGCAATGTAGATCTAGCTACTCTTAGCAAAGTTTGTGTGATGCATGAATTTTTTTTCCCTCCCTAATGTTACAGAATTCATTTTTGAATTGCTGTATTAAACTGTTCATCCCTAAGGAAAAGTTTGACTGGAGAAAAGGCCAAAAGTTTTAACGGTGCATTAATCTGTTAGCTTTGGGATATGGTTACTTCATGTGAGAGTTCAGATCCTCTGAGTCTTTTGAGTTACTGCTAACAAAAAGTAAATTATTACAGTATCATCTGTACTGCAATGTTATTAAACCTTTTTGACAAGGCATCTGAGGGATTTCATAAGACTGCAGTGGAGGTCAAGACTCTCTCTCCTTATGAATAACCATCTTGTAATGGTTAAAGGTACAGAGCTTCTACTTCTCTGGAAGAGGCTATAACAAAATTAATACTGAACATGCACAGACCTTGCTGTGGTTTCAGGTGCATCTACCTTCATACATCCTTCTCTTTGTTACTCTTCTGAGATATACATGAGCTCTCTCATTAAGCTCTGTTCTGGCACTGTCCTGCAATTTAAAAGCACCACAGGTTTTGTGGGGTTAAAACACGGTCTTCTTGCAAATTTTCCTCTTCCCAGCAGAGAGGCAAAACAAGTATCAGTATTATTGCTGCTATTTTGGACACAGGTTATGAATACTGGAGCCTGACAAGGTAAAAGAAGACTAAGCTGAAATGCACTGAACTGTGCAGAGCGAGGCAGAGCAGTGGTGCTGCTGTCGAGGGTACAGCAATGCAGTAATATCATCACCTAATAATTGGTGTCACAGGCTTCTAAATTTACAGTGTTATAATGACACAGGTATATTAGCTATTACCAGTGTCATGATGAGGTTTATATATTTGAAACTGTTAATTTAATCTCTTGGGATTCTGTTTTATTTGCTCTAGTTCAATTATTTGCCCTTTTAATAGTTAGATCTCCAGCTACAGTACTTGCAATTAGCTCACAAAATCCTGTCTTTCTGACAATTAGATTGTATCATTTTGGTTGCTTACAATAGGGGACAAGGAATCTACAGGAAGCACAGGCAGTTGCATGAGCATATCACAACTATATTTTTTGTTGGAGATACATTTTACTTCTCATCCTTGTATTCATCAAGATATTAACACTAACAGCTAGATACCCTTTTTGGGGCACAGTACATCCTTGCAATCTTGAAATCGCCCCTTGTTCTCTCTGTCATTCCATTTAGTCTATGCATGAGCTATGCAAGAAATTTCCCCACTAGCTTTCCAAATAGTTGTGCAAAATTGCCCTCACTGTCATATAGAATTGGACATGGCAGGGTTGATCCTAGCATTATTTCTGGGGAACTGTAGCTTAACTTCAGAGAATCCTTTGTTGTAGAGCTGGTAGATCAACAGTAGTAGCAAAACAGCAAAACAATCTTTCTACCACAAAACGCCACCGACCAAAAGCTGAACAAATACCAATATTTTGACATTTAAAGTTTTTGTGTGGTTTGTGTGGGCTTTTTTCTTTCTAATCCATTCTAGTATTTTCATTCTGTTGCTGAAATTGGACACATAGATAATTATAGGTCTTGGTAGCTCATTAACAGCTCTGCCTTCAAATCAAAACATTAAATAATGAGTTAGACTAATTTGATTTCCCTGTTGACTGTCAACAGTTGCTTTTCTTCCCTCTTTTAATGAATGATTCTCTTCTTTAATTGGGAAACTAGTTCCTGGGCTAGTCCAAGAGGTAGATCTTTCATGATTGTCGTTTTTAGGTTTGTCATAAATTGTTATTTTATTGTCTCTTAATTCCACAGTAAGGTTTAGGGAACAGAAATTTCCATCTATACTTAACATATTTCCATGGATGTGTGTTCCATATGATTACTGTGATATTTCTTTCAAATAGAGATAGGGAGGCCTATAAAGACCTTTTAGAACTGTATCTGAAGTAAAACATAATGATTGGCTTAAAATATTTAGGAGAAAAGAACAGCAATTCACAATATTTGTTTAAACTGATACATAAAATGTATTTTTGCAAATAATGTATATTTAAGCTCATTTCTGAATTCTCTTAAGACGTCTTTTTGAAATTTCAGGACATCCTCGCATACTTTTTTTTTTTTCATACAGGTGAGCAAAAGGCAGAGTGACAATTCATCAGCTCTGCATGTTCAGATGTTTCAGAATGTCACGGTACAAGTGTGCTGAGTTTACCTGTTCTGCCTGAGGCTGCCAGAAACAGATCATGCTTCAGTAAATCTTGCTGCAAGAGTTAGAGATGTTATGGTTCCCCCTTTTCTGGCCTGCCTCACTTCTGAAAATTATTACCTTCATCACAGAAGGGGCAAAGATTGTGCCTGAGCCATTTCCAAGTTGCCTTTTCAGTGTCTAAACTTAAGCCACAGATATTTGTGAGTTTGAATTGAAACAGTAGGCTTAGCAGCAAGTGAGGTACAATTACCCTTCTGCTGCCTTTGCTCTACGAGCTGTTACCAGTGATGTGTGGTCCAGCCACACCTATGGCAGGGTATTGGAAAAAGTATTGGTACTTGTCTGCCATCACCAGTACTACTCTGTTGTTAAGTTCTTCCAAAATGTCAGAGCTGTGGGGAAAGAAAGCATATGCTCTACTTAATGCAACTATGCCTTCAAAACTCATGACGTCAGTGCAGCTTCACTGAACACAGAATGCTTCTGTTGGCTTAACTGTTTGTGCAGTTTCAGGAAGATGATATAGCTGAGATGGCAGGACAACTGGGAGTCCTTATCTTCCTCCTCAAGAAACTGTTGAGAGACCTAGCTTACAGTCTCCACTACAGTTATGTATACTTTCAAGAGGCTGTGGTATATTCTTCTGGCTTTAGGTATCAAAAAAAACTAGAAAATAGTATCAGAAATGGGATTAATATGAAAGTAAAATTAAAAAAAAAAATCAAGTGTAAAAGTCCTTATAGTATTATTTCATATAACATACTCATGTAAGAGAAGTCACAGCAACAAGAAATAAAATGGAAAAGAAAAAACTGCAGTCTCTCTCACCTGTTTAGCAGAACCATGGTTTTGAGAACTTTTTCTGTAAGTGAAAGGACCTGTTGAAGACATCTAATAATGATCTCTACTATGACAGTATCTGTTTCTCTATTTCTTAGGGTTGCTTTCTGCCCATACGAGTTAACAGGTTGACACAAATTATCTTCTCTCCAAGAAGAAAGAATAGAGTGAGAAGAGATGTAAATGTGGGGAATAAGGGAGTGCACAGAGCCCTAAGTTGGGATATGGAGAAATGCATGATACAGATCCCTGAAAATAAGGGATGAAAAAACCATGATCCAGTGCTTTGTAACATCAGTGTAAGAAGAATGCCAAAGATTTTACAAAACCCAATCTACTGGAAAAATAAAATATCCTTAACAGAAGGGTGGGGAAGGGATTTCAGAAAAATATTTGCTTTCTAACCAAATAAAAGGGAAAGTCAGACAACTGTAACAGATAGGTTTTCCAGGCTCCTCTGGTTCATGCAAAAGAAATGCAGTGATAGTTTTATGCCTGTTACATCCACTGCCTTTCATGGGTATGAAACTTGCAGTGGTCTCCAGTGGAACTTCCAATTTTGTGACCATCAGGACCACCTGCAGCATATACAATACTGGACAAGAAAAAGGTGTGTAAGCTAGAGATAGAATCATAGAATCATTTAGATGCTTTCCTCTGCTCTTTCTCTCTGGTTCTTCATCAGCTACAGCTCTGTTGAAATTGGTATACAGCTTTAACTACCATGGCTAATACAACTGAGAAATGTCTAACAGTATCATGTTCCTTAAAGTAGTTTTCTGTATTACCACAAAGCACTTTATGTTTTTACACTATTCCAGGAAACTTTCGAGGGTATTTAAACATATGGTAAAATACTCCCCTCAGAGACAGTAGAAGCTTTTATTTACATTTCTCAGTTCTTAGTTCTTTTGATGGGAGGGAAGGGTTATTTTTCAGTAACAGCTATTGTAAAACCTTTTGAGACATTAATGCTTTAATAAGCAAGGGTTCTAATAGTATCTCATGAATAAAGCATTTTGCACTCTCTCCCATGACATGCTGTACAAGTATATCTGCTGCAGCTTTTGCAGAATTCACTTCTTATAGGTTAGATAAGCAAAATCATTCCAAATGTTACAGGTACATTAAATTTCACAGCACTATTTCTTTTAAAAATTATGAGGTCTAAATTCTTTTTACACTTCATTAGCTTTATTAACACCTGAAGGTGTAGTGATATAATTTTGACCAATAGGACCAGGCAGATACAAGTTGGTGCAGAATTGTTTCCATATGTGCAATACTCAAGCTAAAAAGACAGCTAGCAAGAGCAAAATACATGGACAGTGGAAATGGTCAGAGAACTTTTATTGTTCATACAGTTTAGTGCAAGCCTTTTGTTGAAAAGTCTATGTGCAAATACTGAACTAGACTCAGGTTTGCCTGGTTTGCACTTCGAGTTCTAAATCCTTATAGAAGAGCCTGGAGAAAATAATTATCTCTTACACTAACTTGTGCGTGTAAGATCAAATGGAAGTCAAAAGGAGGACCTGCGTTCAATAGCATCTTCTGCTTCACAATGGTGAGCAGCTGTTTTCACAGGAAATGCACGTGTTAATAGTGCTGCTCAGGTAATCTGACTTCTGTGCACAAAGAACAATGACTATGAGTTATAAACAAGCAATCTTTTCCCAGGGGGAATAAAAAGGAGATAGAGATATAGAAAGACAGCAATACTGTCATGTCCAGAATCCAGGATCCCACCTAAGGAAGAGAAAAACTTGGAGAAGGATTGTTTATGTTTCCCAAAGGTAGAAAAAGAGTGAGAGAAACAATTTTTTTTTTTTTTTTTTTTTATAAAGAATCATTTGTTTCTCTGCCAGGACTAGCAGATAAATACTTTTCTGATATTAGATTGAGTTTTATAATTGTTAGCTTTTAATGTTTTTCTTCATTTAGGGATTGTTATATGGCTGAAAATTAAATGTTTTTCATTAAAAAAATAATTAGTCCCCAAAAGAAATAATTTTTACCTCTGAGCTCTTTGAGTTCTTTTATAGGTGTGAAAACACCAGTGAGAAAACATTTTTCCTTCTACAAGTGGTACAGGAATGAGTTTATATTTAACACAGTACTTGTAATTTTATAATCACTTCTACTAATTTTTCACATTAGATACACAATGGAAATGCTAAAAGAAAAAGGGAATGACAGCAGGACTAGACAGGAGAGAGAACTTGTTTGAGAGGTGGATAACCTGCCTTAGCTTTAAGAGGTGGAGAGTTTTAAATGCAAAGACCCTTGAAATTGTATGGACCAAGTATTTATGCAACTCAAAGTCTTGTAAAGATTGTTTTTTATGTCTGAAAATTCCAAAATTATCAAAATAAGAGAGTTCCTTCAGAGAACAGCTTGCTAATAAATAAATGTAGTCTGGTAAATTAATATATTGAGATTTCAGATTAAAATCATGCTTATTTTCACCCTCCAGAAGTGACTGTTTTCTGCTCTGAGTGGGGTTTTGGAGTTTACTGCCTGTTAATTTTTTTTCCTGTCAGAATTAGACCAGTTGACTCTCCTCCCTCCCCTCTCCTCTCCTCTCCTCTCCTCTCCTCTCCTCTC